>JAVKOQ010000231.1:0-75000 GCA_031835245.1 Balamuthia mandrillaris
GGAATTAGCCAACACCTTGAGAGGACGTAAGCGAAGCGTTGCTACTATGCTCTTGAAGGTTTGTTTCTCTTCGTTGTTCTCTTCATCGTTCCCCTCTCTTTCTTCGTTGTATTTCTTTGTTTCTGTAATCGTCACTTCTCTCTCTCTCTCTCTCTCTCGATTCAACTAACTTGAAATGTTTTTTTTTTCCTTGCAGTCGGGATCAGTACTTAACTTGAAGGGAGCTGACCTTTCCGATATGGGTTATGGCACGCCAATGACTCATAGCGACCGCAAACGTATGATCATCGCTGTTGCTGGCCAGCCCGGCAATAATCGTTGTGCTGACTGCGGCATGCCCGGTACCCTCTCTTCTTTGCTTTTTGTTTTTCCCCTCTTCCTTCTTTTCATTCTTCTCACCCATTTGAAAAACACTAGATCCAGAGTGGGCATCCATCAATCTTGGTATTTTTATTTGCATATTGTGCGCTGGAGTGCATCGCAGTCTTGGAGCACACATCTCTAAAGTGCGCTCCATCGTTCTTGATGATTGGGAAAACGACACTATCAAGGTTCTTCTCTTCTCTTTTCTTTATTTTGGCTCTCTGCTTCTCTTGTCTCTCACCTTCTTATTCCTGACCTGTTCTTTCTTTGTTTTTAGTTTATGGAATCGGTGGGCAACGACAAGGCAAATGCTATTTGGAATAACAACCTCCCGCCCGATCTTCCTCCCATCAATCCTAAAACTGACGTGTAAGTTTTTTCTTTATCTTTTCTCTGTCTTTCTTTCTCTGTCTCTTTCTTCTCTCTCTCTCTCTCTCTCTTTCATGTACTTCTCCACTTATTACTAACTTGTTTATATTTCAGCAAAACAAGAGATCATTACATTCGGACAAAATACATTCTTCACGGCGATTCCGCAGCGGACAAGCGACAACCCGACTCCATTCCGTCTCCCGTCTCTGCTCCCTCTTCCCCCACTTTGTCCCATTATCACTCCGCGCCAACCCAAGAAGAAAAAGAGAAAGAGGAAGACGAAAAGAATGAAACCAGAGAGCATCCACAAACTGGTTCTTCTTCTGCTCACGAAGCAGAAGCAGAATCGACTTGAGATGTTTTTTTTTATTGTGTTTTGTTTTTTGTAGTTTTGCTTTTATTTGTAACGAAAAAAAAATTCGTTTTTGTAATCTGTTATTCGATTCTATTGGGATAATTTCCGTTTGTTGCGATACAGTTCGACTGCTTTTCGCATGTTTTGGAACTCTTCGATAATTATCGAAGGTTGAGTCATATTCGATAGCCAGATCGGAACTTTTCCCTATTTTTTGTTTTTGTCGATAATTAATAATAAAATGAAATATATAAAATAAATAAGAATAAAAAATAAATATAAATAACTTTAAAATAAAAGTGAAACGTACACCAGGTGCAGCTTGTTGCAAAGAGGTGACCAGACATATCGGCTCTGTAGCGCTTTCGGCTTCCTCTTCCTTCCGCCCGTCATCGTCATCGCTCTCATTACTTTGCTCATTCTTCATCATGGAGGAGACATTGAGGGGTTCGACCAAATGGGCGGCTTGCATAAGAACCGTGCGAACACATCCTGCCAAAGGTTGGTCCTCCGTTTCTCCTGCCTCTTTGGTGAACGTTGGCTCGGGCACGTGCAGCTGTTCTAAGCTGCGATAACAAAGAATGAAGCTGTCCTTGCTCCTGCTCTTTCCGGTTTCTCCATTCGAAGACGAGAGATCGTCTTTGCAGTGCTTGATGTAAATGCAGTCGCGAGGGCTAATGAAGAAGGAAGGGCTTTTGTATTGCATGTAACAGAGCTCCGTCTCTTGTCCTTCCTGGGGCATTGATAGTAGGAATGAGCGCTTAAGCCGTGCCATAGAATCGAGACTAGAAAGGAGAGAGAGAGAGAGAGAGAGAGAGAGAGAGAGGGAAAGAGAGAGGGAGAGAGAGAGAGAGAAAGAAGAGAGCAACGGACGAGACGAGAAGAGAGAAGCGGAGAAGCAGAATAAAAGAGCAGGAAGGGAAAGCGAGAAACCTACCGAGCTTTCAAGAATTTGTCCATAGGCAAACAGCTTATGCCACTCGTGCTGTCTCTGCAGCAACCGCTCATGCAGCAGGTCCCTCAACTCAGCCGCTGTCGCACGAACCTCTCCAACGACTTTGAAGCATTCGACGGGGGAGGAGTCGTTGGACCTTCGACCAAAAACGGTGATCCCGTCTTTCGTTTGCTTTTTGGGTTTGTTCCATCCTTTCTCATCGTCGATCAAAGACAAGTCCTCCTTTTTTATTTTCTGTTATTTTTGAAACGAAGAGACCAAGAAGGAACAAACCTGAAACCACTTTTGCAACGTGGTAGCATCGATGTTGTCGAGAGTGGAGGAAGAGTTCGAGGAGGAGGACGCCATGGATGTCTTTCTTTTTTCTCTTCAATAAAGGAGGATAGGAGAGAGGACATGAGATTTGTCGACGGTAACGCAGCATTTTTTTAAGTTCTTTGAGGAGGCTTTGGGTCAGATTGCTTTTGTCTACCGTGATTTAGGTAGCCCATGGGGGCAAAAAACAAGACGTAATCAGATTATTGTCAAGTCATAGATATTAGGCTATATGGAAAAATGGCAGAGAATTGGACGAAAAAATGGAGAAACCAAAACCTCTTTCAGTCTCTTCGCGGTTTTATTGCGGGTCGTCTCCTCTCCTCCCGGTCTTCGCTCCTCACGTTTGTCATTCTTATCCAAGTCCTCTCAGACCTCCTGTGTCTCCATCTCTTTTTTTTTAAATACTAAAAAAAAAAGAATGAAAGCTGTAATGCCTGGCCGAACTTTTCTCTCTCCACTTCTTCTCTTGCTTCTTCTCAGCTCTCTATTCGCCGTCGGTTGCGCACTAGCCCAGACGCAACGCGAGGACCAGGCCTGGTCGGAGCGATGGCAGAGCAACGTGGACTTTGCGCACGAGGGCTGGGGCTGCGCCTTTCGAGGAGGGGAGGCCGAACGGGTGGACCTGCTGGCGGGCGACGTGAGGGTGTGGAGAGGGATCCAACCCGATTGCGAGGTCTTCTTCCTGAGAGAGCGCAGCGGGGAGGAGGAGAGCGCCGAGGAAGGGTGGCAAAGGAGAGAAGAGGACGACGGTGGTAAGGAAGGCGAAGGAGACAACGGAGGAGAAGGAGAGGAGGAGGACGGACGCTTTTCTTCTTCTTTTTCTTCTTCGAGCGGGTCATCATCGGATGCTTCTTCTTCTTCTTCCTTCTCAAGGGCGTCTTCAACGAACGTTGAGCCTCAAATGGCACGAAGAACCGTAGAACGGTTTCTCATCTCGCACAAAGATATTGCCGAGTTGAGACGCTCGAAAGCGAATGAAACGGGAAAGCCAAAGCAGAAGGAGGTGGTGTGGGGTCCTCATCCGTTTCATGACAGCAACACCGCCACACGGCCTCCACTTCATTCGAACGAAACGGTTCTGGTGCAAGGAGTGCTGCAAGGTTTTCTTCTTTTCCTTCTTCCCTCTTCTCGCATCTCAGCTTCTCTGCTGCTCTCCTCTTCCCTGCTTCTCTTCGTCTCTCTTCTCTCTCTCTCTTCGTTCTCTCGTTCTATCTTCTCTCGGGTTTAACTGACCGACGATGATTCCAGCTTCAGAGAAGTATGTGGTGCAGTTCGAAGTGCCATTCGAAGGAAAGGGCGTCGTAACCATCCTCTTCACCGTTTACCTGCAAGGCAAAGACGAGGAGAGCATCGGCTACGCCGCATCAGCAGACACTATAGCGATTCCGCCGTATACCGTCAAGCTGAACTGGATGATATCCGATTGGAGCTTTGAGAGGGAAGCCACCATCGAAGAAGAGGAACTCTATGAGCGTTTCTTGCAGGTTTGTTGTGACCTTCTTGCTCTTTACGAGTATGCGGCGAAGAGCTAACTGGAAGGAAACGCAGATATCGATGGTGCTCTATGTGATAGACACAGAAGGGCACGTCCAAGAGTTCCTATCGTTCGATGAACAAGCTGCAGAGCAAAGCGAAGAACAAGAACAAGAAGTCGTTCCAGTTACCTTTGGAGAAGACAGTTTCTTCTCTCTCATCTCTCGATTCCTTAAGGTCGCTGAGGTGGACAACATGCTCCTCCCCATCTCCCTCTCCACCAAGAGCAACAACACGAGCCAAACGGGATACGAGGTGACTATGACGTTCCCTCAGTTCAACTCCTCTCTCTTCTACGATCCCGACTTTCAAGTCCTCCTTCCAGGCCGAGGAAACGAAGGCGAAGGCAAAGCAGAAGAAGACGATGGAGAGTTTTGCTGCTCGAGCGGTGGATTCGTGGCCCTGCTTTGCGGCTTGGTGTTGCTCGCCGTTGTGGTGGTCTTCATAGGACTCGTCACAGCGCTCGCCAGGAGAAGATACCACAATAAGACGTTTCGACAGAGGAATCCCACCTGCGGCGTGGTCCAAGTGGATCTGCTGACCTTGGATAGAGCAACAACCGAGTTGGAGTTGGAAGCCTCTTCCCCTTCCAGATCCAGAGCCTCCTCCTCCTCGTCGGACTCGGACCATTCCGCTAAAGACCTTTTGTAACAGCAAGAACAGAAGAGAGGCTTCTCTTCTGCTCTTGCTGCTTGTTGTGAAAAGAAAGTTTATTAAAAGATGTATTGGTAAAGCAAGCCAACCTTTTGTTTTAGAGCAAAGCAGGAGGGCCGATCAAACGGTCCTCATCCTCGAAGAGAGGAGTGTAGGCGTTGCGAGAGACATCCTCAACGCAAAAGCCGCCTCCGGTGGGTCCGCTGTGAGCGCAGTGAATCTCTGGGCGAAGACGAGCCAAGGTGACGTGCTGGTCGCGGCAGATAACGTTATTCCATGAGAACAGATCCGGCTCTCCAAAGTTGATGGACTATTAACGGAATGTGTTTAGCGAGAACGCGAGAGAGACGAGAGAGAGAGAGAGAGAGAGAGAGAGAGAGGGGAAGGATAGGATAAATAAACCTCCATAAATGCAACGCAAGATTCATGGCTATCATACTGCTGATGCTCTCCGGTGCACCAACGTTGGATCTGCGTGCATGCCCTCTGGATGATTGCCTCGCGCGTAGCAGAGGGATAAGTCAGGAAAGGGAAATTCTCGCGAACGGCCCAGCTGTAAAAGACTTGATAGTTGTCAAACTCTTTGATCTTTCCCTCCTCGTCGAAGCGCCAAATGCCGATTTGGGTGCTGTTTGCGGTGGGGAGTTCTGGATCGGTACCAACAATGTAGTTGATGGAGCTCAAAGCTTTGTTGCCTGGGGAGAGAGAGAGTGAAAGTTATAGGACGAATATTGCAGAGAAGAAAAGAGGAAGATAAGGAAGACTAAAAATAAAAACCTGAAACGAAGAATTGAGTCATGTGGACATCCAGAATGCGGATGTTGAGATCGTCGAAAGTGATGTTGTTGGGAGTGAGGCCGTAGAAATATTCAGCAACCGCCAAAGGACCCTTATGAACTCCAAAAGGATACACTCGCCCTGTTTTTTTTTTTTGTTTGTCTATTGGTTAAGTTTTCATCGAGAGAGGCAAAAATGAAGATGAAAGAAGATAATATACCTGCAATGTTTTCATTGAAGATGTCAGGAAGCCACGAAGTGAAGGGCTCGCCGGAGAGGAACTTCTCGATGAAGTAAACGTTGTTGGGAAAGATGGTCATGTCGTAAACAGCCTTCACGTGGCTCTTATAGAGAGCGGCTCTGGCTTCTTGCTCTCCCAAAATGTCGGGGCACTCTTCGCAGCCGTCGTCGCAACGGGTTTGTTCGGGGATCAGTCCAGCAAAGTTGAAGTTGATTTCGGTGGAGGCAAAAGCCTGTGTGGTCGCCGCGACCAAGAGAAAAGAGGTTATAAACAAGAATGCCTTTGGAGCCATTTTGTTTGTTTGAAGAGAGACAGAGTGAAAATGAGTTTGTTCCTCCGCAAAACAAAAGAAGAAGAAGGGAAAGAGAAGGTACCAAGAAAAAGGAGCAGAAAAAAGTGCGAGGGGCTGACGTTAAGTAGGCTCTCACTGAAAAGGAAACCAGTTTGGTGATGGTAAGGTCAACGCGCGCGACTGTTCGCCAAACAAGTTCTCTTTGAAGCAATAATTCCTTATTTGAAAAAAAACGAGGTTAAGGCGGTCAGCAAACATCAAAGTGATCAACGACAAACTAAGGAGCCGAAGCAAAACTCTTAAAAGAGCAACATACGAGTTCCATTGCTCTTCCCTTTCGTACCATGGAGGAGTCTACCTCAACAAGTGCAATAGTACCGCTCGCTTCTCTTCAACCGAACACCCGATATAATACCTCACCTTATCTTCTTTTTGCAGTGCTCCACCTTTCTCGTCTTCTTCTTTTTCTTCCATCCATTCCAACAGCCAAACACACAAAACAAGAGCGTAGAACCGAATCACTTCCAACAACTTCTCTTTCTCTTCCTCCCTTTCGCAACTTCTGAAGAGCTCGTAGCCTTCTGCCATTCCCAACAATAGCTCCCAATCCCCGCCAACTTCCTCCAGCACCTCCCCAAAGTCATACAAGGGATCTCCGCACATCGCATCTCCAAAGTCTATTATTCCACTAATCTTCCATTGTTCCTTTCCTTCGTCCTCTTCCTC
Source organism: Balamuthia mandrillaris (assembly GCA_031835245.1). NCBI lineage: Eukaryota > Discosea > Longamoebia > Balamuthiidae > Balamuthia > Balamuthia mandrillaris. The sequence goes on from JAVKOQ010000231.1 coordinate 6,587, forward strand.
CTTTTCTCTCGTTTCATTCTTCGGCTTCTCTTGCTTTGTCTGAATGACTCGAATGTTGTCCATGTTGAGGTCAGCATGAAGCAAACGAGAGTCGCTAAAGTCCGAGAGATAGTCCCTATGTCTTTCCAACATGGCTCTCAGTTGCGTGCGTTCTTCCTCCCGTATTCGTCCTTGCCTCCAACAGCTGTCCAAATGATGCAGAAAGAAAGGCTCTATCACTTCCAGCCAAGTGTTGCACTTTCCTTGAAACCTATAGGAAGCATTTGAGCTGTTTTCTTCGCTGTGTGTCATGGCCCCAAAGCCACGGGTAGCTACGGCATGCATGCCGCGTACGTGGCGACCCAACTCCACAAACAGACCTCTCAGTTGCTGTTTTGATGCCCGTTTCTGAAGTTCGGAGAGGTCCATGCCCCCTACAAAGCTTTCCACCATGAACCTGTCCTCTGGGTCTAGGTACAACACCTTGGCTACTGGAACACCTATTTATCGGTTTTCAACTTAGAGAGAGAGAGAGAGAGAGAGAGAGAGAGAGAGAGAGAGGAAGAAAGCAAGAAGAATGGTACGAAAGAAAGAAAGAAAGAAAGAAAGAAAGAAAGAAAGAAAAGAAAGACAAAGAAAGAAAGAAGAAAGAAACGACAAAGAAGAAAGAAAGAAAGAAAGAAGAAAGAAAGAGAAAAGAAAGAAAGAAAGAAAGAAACGACAAGAAAGAAAGAAACGACAAGAAAGAAAGAAAGAAAGAAAGAAAGAAAGAAAGAAAGAAAGAAAGAAAGAAAGAAACGACAAGAAAGAAAGAAACGACAAGAAAGAAAGAAAGAAAGAACCGTTACCTTGTTGGGCCAAAAGCGTAGTCATCCAGGCTTGAGAGGATGGCCGATGCATGATCGGGTTCTTGTCGGAAGGACGAGGGCATCGCAACACCACCACCACCGCATCTTCTTCCTCCGCTTGGCTCGCCGTTGGGTCGTAAAGGTGGAGGAGATGGACGAAATGGTCGAAACCTTTGGACTTGTCTTCCACGCGTCGCACGGCAACCTCCGCGTCCGTTTCCTCCGCATCACCGTGGATGGCCTTCCAACACCGCTGCACCACATGGCGAAACAACTGCGGCTGCTCCACAAACAACGGCGGGCATCTCCCGTGCCTCCGTGCTTCGGTCATCTTTTTGTTACTGTTGCTGTATTTTTGTAGACACCTGATGCACATGTCGACGTTAAATATTTATGCCGACATCCTTGTCGACTGTAGGCTAATCCGTGTCGACGTGAAAATAAGTATGTGTCGACTTGGAATGTTTTTTTTTATTTCTCTTTGGAAGACTGGGCGGAGGAGGAAGAAGAAGAAGAAGAGGAAGGTGGCTTTGAGCAATCGTCCACAGACCTTTTGTTGTTTTGGTCGTCATTCAGGAACAAAAGTTAAAAGAGATCCAAACTCAAAATAATTCCAAATGAGAGAGAGAAAGGGAGGAAGAGAGAGAGAGAGAACGGAAGTATGAGAGAGAGAGAGAGAGAGAGAGAGAGGAGAGAGGAGAGAGGAGAAGGCAGAGGAAAGGGTTGTGCAAGGGAAGAACCATACCATCCCTCCCGCAGGAACATTTCGCATTTCTTTCTGAGTTGTTTTGGTGTGAGCTGCAGGGGATTGTTCTTCAGGTCCCGCGACATGGCCTTGTAGTTGTCCCCATGCTTTTTGATCCAGTTGCGGACATAGGCCCGCTCCATTTTGCTCAACCGGGCTGGCTGCCTCTCCGCTGGCGGGGGGACGGTCAGCTGCACCGGATCAGGGGCAACAAAGTCCGGCTGGTTGGGGTTCATCTTGAGACCCAACGCCTGGTAGTTCTGCCGAATGGTCTTTTTGGGGTCCCACCGCGCTTTCACCGCCGGGTCTTCGCATTTCAGGGGAAAGTGCTCTTTTTGGATGGAAGAGGGCTGTCGCACTTTGGCTCGTCTTCGCTTGCCTGGTCGTCTGGGCATTCTGTGCGGTTTGTGATCTTTCTTTCTTCTTTCCCCTTTCTGTTTGCTGTCGACAAACGCGAGATCGACTCTCGCTGAGAACGATGATTTTTTGGCTTTTTAATTATATTTTCACTAAATTAAGTAAATGATGACATAAGCTGATCAATTTAGGAAAATTGGATACATATTGCTTCGAGTGGGTGTCGAACCGGCGAACATTTTTTATTGGTATAAAAAAAGGACAGGGAATGATGGGAGTCGAACCGGAAACTTCGGGACAAGCGACGAATTTCCGTCGAAATTTTGTAGACAACATGTATTAAAAAAAATCCTTTTCAAACAAAAGAAAAATAGGGAAAGGGGCTCCTATTTGTTTGTTTGTTTTTGAGGAAAGGAAGGCAGAAGGCGAAAGGAAAGGAGGGGAACCCCCCACTCTGTACGCTCTCACTCAATCTCCCTCCCTCTCTCTCTCTCTCTCTCTCACTCTCTCTCTCGTTTTTGTTCATTTATTTTTTCTTTTAAAAAAACAGAGAAACCATAGACAGTTCTTTTCTTCTTCTATCCGAGCGACATGAAGAAGAGCTTCAAAGGACGCACCAAGGACAAGACCACCATCAAGGTTCGCTTCGATGTGACCGTCAAAGGGCTGAGCGGGCTCAACCCCGAGCTGGACGGCAAGCAGGTGGTCGTCGCCTGGAAGCGGGGCCTCAAGAAGGCCAACCGGGGGGAGACCAAGCCGGTGGAGGTCAAGCGCCGAGCGGCCACCTTCAACGAGAGCTTTGGCTTTGAGGTCTCCATGGTCCAGAACGAGAAGCTCAAGAAATTTGAGGCCAAGCCCCTTTTGTTGGCCATCAAAGAGGTTGGGTTTTAGTTTGTTGTTTTGCTCTGCTCTCTGCTCTCTGCTCTCTGCTCTCTGCTCTCTGCTCTCTGCTCTCTGCTCTCTCTCTCTGTCTCTGCTCTCTGCTCTCGCTCTGCTCTCTGCTCTCTGCTCTCTGCTCTCTGCTCTCTGCTCTGCCTCTGCTCTCTGCTCTCTGCTCTCTGCTCTCTGCTCTGCCTCGCTCTGCTCTGCTCTCTGCTCTCTGCTCTCTGCTCTCTGCTCTCGCTCTCGCTCTCCTCTCTCCTTTCTGCTCTCTCCTCTCTCCTCTCTGCTCTCTCCTCTCTGCTCTCTCCTCTCTCCTCTCCTCTCTCCAAGCTTCATCTTCTGATTTTCTAGTTCTTTTGTTAAACAATGACAAGCATTCAAAGACAGGAGCGAAAGGCAGTCGCAAAGCTGCTCGTTTGAACAAGATGGAAGTGAATCTGGCAGAGTATGCCACCAACGGGACAAACTTGTCGAAGGACCTTCGTTTTAGTTTCAAGTCCAAAGCTTCTCCTACTCTCTCAGTACGCGCATTTTTGCCCTCTTCTTGCTTCTTTCTTGCGTCTTGTTTCTTTCTTGCGTTCGCAATGTCCAATCTGCTTTCTCTCTTGTCCGCTTCTCTCTTTCTCTCTGCTTCTTCCCTTCTCTCTCTCTCTCTCTCTCCTTTTTTCTAAATTGCTCTTCTACTGTAATGTCACTTTTTAACGAAACAACAATATGAAGGTTCAAATAAAGGCGCAATGGCTGAAGATAGGAAACAAGAAGTTGGTCAAGAAGGAAAACGGAAGCGGAGAAATGAAAAGCGGAGCCGGTGCGGGCGATGGAGAATTAGGTCTTGAGGATTATGACCTCGTCACTGAGGAGGTCTCTGAACGCGATTCCCTCTCCGAAAATGAAGTAATTTTTTTCATCCCAGTCTTTCTTCGACTTTTTCTTGCTCTTACTCTTGCTCTTCCTCTCCTTCTTGTTCTTTCGATCCTTTACTCTTTCCTTTCCTCTTCTGCTTCTCTCCTTTCTATGTTTGTCTAATGCTCACTATCAAAATAGTCGGACTCTGAATGGGATATAGCAACCGAACCAATGGGAGACGAAGAACAAGGGAGCGATGAAGAGGCCGTTCCTGAGATTGAACTTGACGACGAACCAGCATCCACACAAGCGAACCACACTGCCAACAATTCAAAGGAAAAAGTTCTAAAAAAGTCAGTTTCTACAAGAAGCAAGAAAAAAAGTAAGGATAAAGATAAGGATAAAAGCAGTAGCTCTGGACGCAGAAAGCGATTGTCATTGCACAGAAAAAAAGATGCAGATGGAGAAGCCCAGGAGCAAGAAGAAAGAGAATCAGATTCTTCAAGAACGTCATCTTCTGCTGCTTCCTCTAACGAGGTGACTCCGCGACGCAGCGAACAATTCTCTTCTTCTTCGTCATCTGTTTCTTCTTCGGATTTACTTCACGAATTACACCGCCTGAAAGGAGAGCTGAGCGAAAAAGAGCAAGTCATCGAACAGTTCAAGAAACAGATCAAAGCGAAGGAATACAATGTCGCAAAACTGGAAGATGCTGTCGCAGAGAAAGAGAACCTATTGGAGGTGTCAGAGAAGGCCCGAAAGGAGCTCGAAAAAAAAGCTGCTGTCAAATCAGGAACTTTGCTAGCAGTGAGCAAAGCCGCTGAGGAAGAAGAAAGAAGAGAGTTATTGGAGAAAAAGACGAAAGAAGTAGAAAGCCTAACGAAAGAATTGGCAGGAATGCGCAAACAACTGGAGGAAGAAAAGGAGAGAGCGAAAAAATCAGAAGAAGAAGAGAAAAGAAAAATGGAAGTAGAAATCGAAAAGCTCAAGGAGACGGTGAAGAAGGAACTGGAAGAGAAGAAGATGGAACTGACGGCTCGATACGGCGAAAAACTCAACGAAGATTTGGCGACATTACAACAAGAAACGAAGGAACAAGAACTGAAACAGGAGCGAGAATTGGACTCGATGAGAAAAGAGTTGATGGTGTTGCGAGAGAGCGAGAAGAAGTTGCAAGAGAAAAATGATGCTATCGCAAAGTTACAAAACGAGTTGGCAGAAGCCAAAAAGAAGGAAGCGGAACTTGTGGGCTGGAAACAAGAGGCGGAGCGCGTGGAGAAGGAACGACAGGATAAGGAGAAACAACTGGAAGTTGCGAAACAGGAGATGGAAGAACAAAACAAGCATTTAGAAGGAGAGAAGGTAAAGGTTTTGGAGGAAGCGAAGAGACAACTAAAAGAAGCGGAAGAAAGGAACAAGCAGTTAGCAGCAGAGAAAGCGAAAATTTTGGAAGAGACAAAAAAGCAACTGAAAGAAGTGGAGGAAAGAAAAGAGCAACTGGAAAAAGAAAAAGATAAGCTATTGGAGGAATCAAAGCAACTATTGAAAGAAGCGGAACAGAGAAACGAACAACTGGCAAAAGAGAAAGATAAGCTATTGGAGGAATCGAAGAAACTGGTGAAAGAAGCGGAAGAGCGAAATGAACAACTGGCAAAAGAGAAAGAGAAAGCTGAAACTGAGAAAGAGAAAGTGCTGAAAGACTCGGAGAAAAAAGTAAAAGAAGCAGAAGAGAGAAGCGAAAAACTGGCAAAAGAGAAAGAAGAGGCTTTAGCGGAGAAAGCGAAACTGTTGGAGGAGAGGAAGCAACAAGTAACAGAAGCGAAAGAGAGACTTGAGCAATTGGAAAAAGAGAAGGCAGCAGCATTACAAGGAACAGAGAAATATTTGGAAGAGAAAGAACGAGCTATGCAAGAGCAAGAGAAACGTTTGGAGGAAATGAAGAATCTACTGAAAGAAGCGGAGGCAAGAAATGACGGTTTGGAGAAAGAGAAAGCCGCTGCATTTGAAGAAAAAGAAAAGCTGTTGGAAGAAACAAAGAAACACGCGAGGGAAGCAGAAGAACGAAATGAGAAATTGGTAATAGAGAAAGAAAAGGCGTTAGAAGAGAAAGAAAAGCTTTTGGAGGAAGTGAAGAAACAGCTGAAAGAAGCAGAAGCAAGACACGAACAATTGGAAAAGGAGAAGGCAGCAGCGTTACAAGGAACAGAAAAATATTTGGGAGAGAAAGAAAAAGCGTTGGAAGAGAAAGAGAAAATTTTGGAGGAGATGAAGAGGCAACTGAAAGCAGTGGAAGAAAGGAACGATGACTTGGAGAAAGAGAAAGTAGCCGCATTACAAGGGAAAGAAACATTGTTGGAAGAAACAAAGAAACAAGCGAAAGAAGCAGCAGAGAGGAGCGAACAATTGATGAAAGAGAAAGAAAAAGTATTAGCAGAGAAGGAAAAGCTTTTAGAGGAAACGAGAAAACTATTGAACGAAGCGGAAGCGAGGCACGAACAATTGGAAAAGGAGAAGGCCGCAGCGCTTCAAGGAACGGAGAAATATTTGGAGGAGAAAGAGAAACATGTGGAGGAGGTGAAGAAACAACTAAAGGAAGCGGAAGAAAGATATGAGGAATTGGAGAAGGAGAAAACCATTACATTGAAAGAGAAAGAAAAATGTTTGGAAGAAACAAAGAAACAACTGGAAGAAGCGGAGGAAAGATATGAGGAATTAAAAGAGAAGCAAGCAAAAACGTTAGAAGAGAAAGAGAAACTGTTGGAGGAGACGAAGAAGCAATTGAAAGTAGCGGAAGAACGACACGAACAGTTGGAAAAAGAAAAAGTGGCAACGTTGCAAGAAACGGAGAAGTATTTGGAAGAGAAAGATAGGCTGTTGGAAGAAACGAAGAAACAACTGAAAGAAGCAGAAGAGAGAAATGACGAGTTGCAAAAGGAAAAAGCAACAGCGCTTCAAGAGAACGAAAGACTCCTGGAAGAGATCAAGAAACAACTGAAAGAAGCGGGAGAAAGAAATGACGAATTGGAGAAAGAGAAAGCAACAGCGTTACAACAGAAAGAAAGACTGCTGAACGAAACGAAAAAACAACTAAAAGAAGCGGAGGACAGGAATGAACAATTGGCAAAGGAGAAAGAAAAAGCGTTAGCAGAGAAAGATAGCGTTTTGGCGAAAACGAAGAAACAATTGAAAGAAGTGGAATCAAGAAACGAACAATTGGAAAAAGAGAAGGCTGCAGCATTACAAGGAACAGAGATGTATTTGGAAGAGAAAGAGAGACTGTTGGAGGAGACGAGGAAACAACTGAAAGAAGCGGAAGAAAGAAACGGCGAATTGGAGAAAGAAATTGTAACGGCATTACAAGAGATAGAAAAACTGTTGGAAGAGACGAAGAAACAACTGGAAGAAGCGGAGGAAAGAAATGAGGAATTGAAAGAAGAGCAGGAAAAGATTTTAGAAGAGAAAGACAGACTTTTGGAAGAGACGAAGAAGCAACTGCGAGAAATGAAGAAGAAAGTGGAAGAAGCGAAAGAGACGCAGAAACAGTTGAATAAAGTGGAAGAACAAAACGAGAGCTTGAAAGAAGAGAACGAAAGGGCGGAACAACAGTTCCAAAAACGTTTGCGAGAGACAGAGAGCCAGATTGAAGCTTTGAAACGCAACGCGGAAGAAACGGAAAAGAAGTTGAAGGCAGCACACGAACACGCCATCAAAGAACTAGAAGATAGCAAAGAGAAACTTTCGGCTTTGCAAGTTCGAGTGGAAGAAAAGGAGAAAGCGGTACAAGAATCCAAAGAAAGAGAAGAGCAAACAGAAAAAAGACAGAAAGAACTGGAAGAAGAGATACACTCTCTAAAACGACAGAAAGAAGATGCGATAAACACTCTTCGTAAGGAAATGGAAGAAGCGCTCCTAAAGAAAGGAGAACAAGAAAAAGAACTCAGAAGACAACTGCTCGAAAAGAATTCGAAAGAAGAAATGGATTCGTTGAGGAGTATCGAACAGGAAGAAAAAGAAGCAGAAGAACGAAAGAAATTGGAAGAGAAGTTGAACGCGAAGAAGCAAAAATGGAAGAAAAAGAATAGCCAACTCGAAGAAGATGCAAAGGTATTGAAAGCTGAGCTCGAGGAGAAAGTGAAGAGCAAAGAAGCAGAGCTTGAAGAGTTACGAAAAACTTTCGAAGAGGAAAAACAGAAATTGGAATCAGGGCAAAAATCTATTGTCATCGAAAAGGGTTTGTTGCTTCTTTCATGTTTTTTATTTCTCTCTCGCTCTCTCTCTTATTTCTTAAAAACATAGAAAATGAAACCGAACAAATGAGGAAAGAAGTGGAAGAAGCAAGAGAACGTTTGAACGAAATGGAGTTGCTTCGAACGAAGATTGAAGCGATGGAAAGTTGGAAAGAGATACATGAGAAAGACAGCGAAATGCTTCAAACTAAATTGAATGAAGCTGAAGAACATCTGAAGAAAGCGGTGCAAGAAAAGGAAGAAAGAAGAGCCGAGGTCGAAGCGCTTCAACTAACCTTGAAGGCAGAAAGAAAAGCCCACAAGAAACTGGAGCAAAAGATGAGAGAAGAGGAAGACAAACGCAAGAAGCTAGAGGAAGAAAAACTCAAGAAGCTAGAGGCAGAAGAAGAGCGAAAGAACTCGCGTCACGACGATCTGATGAAATGGGAAGAACAGCATCAGCAAGAAAGAGAGGAAGAACTGAAAGCGTTGAAAGCAGAACACGAAATCTCACTTCAGCAAACGAAGGAGAAGCTCATCAAGAAATACGAAGATAAAGAAGAGGCGTTGCGAGATGAATTAGAACAAGTGAAAACCGCGTTGGAAGAAAAAGAAGAGAATATTTCTCGTCTTAGTATCGAGCTGGAAGAGAGAAAGAAACAGAACCAAGAACTTCTTCTCAATCAACTTCAACGAAGAGAAGAAAAGGAAGAACAGTTGAAAGCCACCGACGCTGAGCAAAAGAACAGAGAAGAAGAGGAAGAAAGGGAGAGAAAACAGAAATTGGAACAGGAGGAAGAAAGGAAGAAGAATGAGATGGAGAGAGAAGCAAAAGAACAAGGCTTAAAGGCCGAATTGGCCGAAGCGACAAAAGAATTGGAAGCATTACGACAAGAAAGAGAACACTTGGAAGAAGCAGCAACTTCACATCAGTTACGAGTCAAACTATTGCAACGAAGAATGAAATTGGAGACTGTTCTTCAACAAAACATTTTTGGAGCGACCACGAAATACTGTGAAGAAGACATTTCCAGCGACGACGAAAACGGAAAAGAAGATTATGGAGAACAAGAAGAACAAGATGACTATGCAGAAGACGAAGAGCAACAAAGAAGAAGAAGACAGCTTCAACTGGAAGATGGATCGGCTGCTGCTAACGAAGGGCTTATGCCTTTATCTTGCGAACGTTTGTTGGACTTTTTGTTGGAGGAGAAAGTACTCTCGTCGTCGAAAGAAAGCGGCGAAGACGATGACAGCGAGTTTGTCTTGAAACGAGTGACAAACGCGTTGAAAGATGTCGTAAAGACGAGCAAAAAGGACAGAAGCATGCAGTGCTTTTGGCTATCTTTTTGTACGACATTGTTGCACCGTCTTCACAAGATGAGCACGTTCAGCTCTTCTCCGCTCAAGGATCCTAAGAATTTCGGCGTCACTCTTCATCTCGTTCATAATCACCAACAAAATATGGTCGACAAAAAGAAAGATAAAGAAGATGACGAAGAAACTGGAGAAGAGAATTGTCACCTCAAATTCGTTAGGAAACTTCATAACTTGACCCACATCATATACACCAACATCATTCGTGGCTTCCGCTCAGACGTGTCTTCGTTACTTCTCCCCGCGATTCTCTCTCAGCCTTTGAGCATTCTCCCTGCTCCTGCAAGTTCTGCTTCATCCTCCTCTCCTTCATCTTTGAAGAGTCCAAAAGACGTTGAATGCCTTTTGGAAGACATCCTTTACTGGACGTTGAAGAGAGGACTCTACGCCACCATTCGCAAACAGCTCTTTGCGCAGCTTTATTACACATTCAACGTTCTGCTGTTTAACGCGTTGATGAGAAACACTAAAACGGATAGCGGCAGCTCGATGCGTTACGGCGTCCAAAGGAAGAGAGACAACGGAGAAGGAGGAGACGAAAGAAAGACGAACACGAGGGTAAGCTGCACTTGTGCAAATGGCTTGCAGATCAAGTTTGCACTGTCGCAGTTGATTGCGTGGTTGACACAACCTCGCATCTCCAAGTTTTTGGATGTCTCCGTTACCAAGTTACGTTTCGTTCTCTATTTCTTTCTCTCGCCCTCTCTCTCCCTTCTCTGTCTTTTTATTTTTTATTTACTCACCAATTATACTTGGTGATCGCTCAAACAGGCAACAATTCATGCACGTATCGGAGGCAGTTAGCGTGTTGGTGATGGACAAGGCAATGCTCTCGCTTGAAGAGAACGTAAAGGATGCGTTCCCCCATCTCAATCCTGTCCAAGTGCTCCACCTGCTTGACGCTTTTGAACCCGACGAGTACGTTCTCTCTTCTCCACGGTATCCAAATTTTTCTCTGGTTTGACTTTGCTTTTTTTTTTCAAACAACAGATTGGCACCAGAGGAAGTGCCGAAAGAGGCTAAGCAAACGTTGACAAAGATGGCGGCGAGGTCGAGAACGACCATGTTCCTCCAACTCGATCCTTTTCACCTCATTCCTGTTTCTTCCTCCTCTTGAAACCATTTTACAGACCATTTTTTTTTTCAATATACTTTTTCAAACTTAATTCATTTACGACCAAGTATTGGAGTTGAGTCAACACTTTCGCTCTCTTCTTCCTCCAACCGAAGAGTCTTTGGTGAAGTCGAGTGTAAACGTCGTCGAGAGGCAGATGAAGGAGATGGCGAAGCACGAGACGGAATCGAAGTGGGAATTCTGGAAGGAGACATCGGAGGGGCCGATCGACTGAGTGCTCTCTGCGGCGATCGATACGGTGAAGACGAAGAAGCAGTGGTTGTTACGGAAGGAGGAGAAGCAGAAGAATCCAGGTCATCGCTAGTTGGATGAGAGGACAAAGAAGAAAGAGGAGAGCAAGTGGAAGCAGAAGAAGAAGCAGAGGAAGGAGGAGAAGCAGAAGAAGAAGGACTAGCAGGTGGGGTAACCACGATGGTTGGCACTTTGTGTTGTTGAGGAGGAGTACAGGGAAGCTGTTCTTCCTCTGATTCTTTGTTCTCGCTGTCATCTTCGTTGTTGGCAGAACGGCGCAGACGTTTTTGCGAAGAAGAGAGGGATTGTTGTTTGGGGTCAGCATTGAAGGACGAAGGTTCAATTATTTTGAAGAGGTATCCCATCTCCACCTCTTCTTTGCGTTTTTCTGTGATGATGCCGATCATGTCTCCGTCGTGAAGTCTCATTTTCGTGTTCTTTTGCATCCGCTTTCCGTTTAAAAACGTTCCGTTTCCTGTTTGCGTTAAAAGAAGGAAGCAAACATGAGTGGAAAAGAAGTGAAAGGTAAAAGAAAGAAAAAGGTACCGCTTTTGTCTATGATCCAATACTGTTTCTGGGGAGTGGCAGAGGCAGGAACGTTGTTCTCGGTACAATGGATCTCGAAATGTGCTCTGCTTATTCGTAACAACAACTCTTTTGGCAACTATAGATGGTTTTTAAGAAGGGTTATAACAAGAGTAAATACAAGAGTAAATATGAGATCAGCAGAAGCCAGAGGGAGAGGGAGAGGGAGAGGGAGAAAGGGAGAGAGGGAGAGAGGAGCTGATGTGCAATGCTAGAACTGATAGAGGGGAGAGGAGGGAGGGAGAGGGAGTGATACCTTTTCGAAATGAATCCTACCAACCACAAACGGAGTCTGGGGATCCCATGTCTTCTTTACTTTGGTCACATTTTCGTCTGTTCCCACCCAGAGGACAACAGAGGAATAAAGAAATTAGGCGAGAAGCAGAGAAGCAAAGAAGCAGAGCAGAGCTAAACCTTGGCAAGCACGAAGTTTCATAATGGAACTCTTTCCAAAAAGCAAAAGCATGAAGCCAAAAGTTTGGTCGTCGGTATCATCACCTCTCATTTCCTCCGCTCCTCTTTTCTTTGTTTCCGTTTTGTTACTTTCAGAAGACAGCGAAGAAGAAGAAGCTGCGCTATTGCCACCCGATGTGGTGACTGTGTTTGGAGCTAACTTGAACTTTCTTTTTTGAGGGCTGGCAGGTGGAGGTCCCATCACCGTGTGTTGTAGAGGTGGTTGCTGTTCAGACATTGATGAAACGTTCGGAACTGGTTTTCTGCTGGTAGGGAAGGGATTAGAAGATGAAAAAGAACAAGAAGGGGGGGGGGGGGGAGAAAGAAAAGAAGAAGAGAAGAACAAGACCAAGAAGAACACGAAGAAGAAGGATGTACCTGGTGTGAGAATCCGAGATGGAACCCCAACTCAAGCTGCGAGTCTTCAAATGGTTTCTGCTTTTCGAGTTTGTCGGTGCAACGAGCTTCTGCTTTCTATGCTGGAGAACCGCCGTCTTGAAGCATTGCAACAAGCTGCTATTGTTGCCGCCGTTGTTGCTGTTGCTACCCGCTTCTTTGCCTCGTCCTCCTGTTGCCACAAAGGAAGCCACTTCGTAGACATCGATGAGACCGTCGTGATCCTTATCCAGTCGGTCACGAAGAATGGAAAGGCTTTCTTCATCCTTGGTTACGGAAGGGCCATACTCGTGCTCGAAAGCTGCTTTGAATCGTTCCCATGACACTTTGTATGTCTGTCGGAGATAATAAGAAAAAGAAGAGTGAAGAAAAGGAGAGCCAAAGTTAAAAACCTTTGCACCAAAATGAAGCCGCCAGAACCTGGCCGCATCTTCGCTCTTCAAAATATTGGTTGCATCAAAGTCACAATCGTCCTGCTCCTTCCTTCTTCTTTTTCTTTCCTCTTCCTCCATCTCCTCTTCTTCCTCTTCTTCTCCTCCTTCTCTTCTTCTTCTCGCATCATCGCCGTTACCTCTTCTTTTCAAACTATTCATCTGTTGTTGATGTTCTTGATGCCGAAAATGTTGTTGCTGGGCCGTAATGGCGAGAGAGAGAATGGGACAAAGTGTCTTGAGCTTGTCTTGATAGCTTCTAAGCTCGTCCAGCTCAATGCCTGACCGAAAGAAGAAGAGAAACTTCTTTTTGCTTTTCTCTGCTACTCTCTCTAATGCTGTCTTTGCTGAGTTGAGACTAGCAAACAAAAGTTAAAAAGAAGGTTAGGAAGAAGAACACGAGAACGAAGAAGAGGAGGAGAAGAATATATGCAAGAAGAAGAAGAAGAAGAAGAACAAGAAGAAGAACAAGAAGAAGAAGAAGAAGAAGAAGAACAAGAAGAAGAACAAGAAGAAGAAGAACAAGAAGAAGAAGAAGAACAAGAAGAACAAGAGCAAGAAGAACGAAGAACATGAAGAAAGGGGTTTCAAGAAGAACAAGAAGGGAAGAACAACAACTTCGCAACTAAAACAAAGAAAATTGAAAACAAAATAACAAACGGGGAGCCTCACCAATCCTGCAGAGCTTTTAGCACTTGAGTAAGATGAGAGTCAGCTTCCGAGTGAAACGACCGGAGCGGCGCAATTGCTCCTTCGATCAATCCAATCGTCGAACCTTTTTTCATAAATACAAAAAATATATAAAAATGAAAAATAAAAGAGGTTTTTTGTTGAGTGTTTTTTTTTGTACCCAACTCGACCACCTCTTGTCCGATGTCTTGGTTGTTCTTGACCAAGGAGCGTATGCTGCCCACCGTCATCAACAACGGCTCCACCAACTCCATTTTATTCTTTTTATTTCTGACCCTTGTGTATTGTTTAGAGATGAGATGAAAAAAGAAAAAGAAAAAAGGAACAAAAAACAAACAAAACGTACTTGGCCCAGAGAGATGAGAAACAAAAGGCGTCGATCCGATTCGATTTTGGTTCTTCTTTCTGTTGCAACAAAACAAAAAAAAAATGTAATGAAAAAATTGTTATCTTTCGATAATTTTTTGACTCTTATATCAAATTATTCCAAGAATCCAAAAATATCTGTTTTTATTGTAAACAAAAATTTCCCCGAAAAATTTTATGCGTGCTGTACAAAATGTGAAGCAATTGACATGGAATTGTGCTCTGTACTCTCTCTCTCTTCTTTCTATATTGGCATTACACGTGATGAGGATGAAAGTCGTCCGGTTCGGTCTTGCGGAACTTGATGTTGAACACCAGGGAGCCTTGCACCAGCTTGTCGTCCTCCTTGACCTTGCCTTTCCTCGGCTGCAGGTCCATCCGCTCCTCCGGCTGAGGAAAGCCCGGGATGTTGGTCAGCTGGGCCACCTGGTTCCAATCGAACAGCAGCTCGCCGAGAAAGTGGTCAAAGCCAAACATCGTGTAGGACCACACTTGAACCTTCACTCCAAGCGTATCTCTCAAAACCTTCTTGTTCACCCGCCTGTTGATAGTTGTTTTTTTGAACCCAAAAACAAAGCGTTACACATGAAGGAACGCGATGAGAGAGAGAGAAGAGAGAGAGGAGAAAGAAGAGAGGAGAGAGAGGAGAGGAGAGAGAGAGGAGAGAGAGAAGAGAGTAGAGGAGAAGAGAAGGGGGAGGGGGAGAGAGAGAGAGAGAGAGAGAGAGAGAGAGAGAGAGAGGGATAGCGCAAGCAAAGAAAAGAGAAAAAAAAACAACGAACAAGTCTATGCGTTCAGTAAAGGCAGGGTTCTTTGTGTTGTAGATGATGTTGGTTCGCCCGATGGAAGGAGAGGGCGCTCGCGCTTTGTTGAGGTTGGAGGTGCGAGAGTTGCTCGTGTACGTCCCTATCACCACGTATGCATGTGGCAGCCGTAACCCTTCTGCTCGTATCACTATATTTTTTTGTTTTTAAAAAATGTGTTTGAAGAGTAGTTTTTAAAGAGAGAAAAAAACCAGAACAAAAAGAAAAGAAAAGAAACCTTTAAAGAGAAGCGTTCCAGTCTCCAAGTTTTTCATGACGCTGGGCATGTCTGAATAAGGTGTAAACGAGGCTGGTCTCGCTGCCATAGCGCCACCACCGCCACCACCACCGCTGCTGCTGCTGCCACTGCTACCAGCACCACCACCATAACTCATTTTTTCGTTTCTTTCTTTCTCTCTTTTGTCGTTTCTTGTTTGTTATACTTTCTTTTGTATTGTTTCCTATATTAGGGATCGATAATTATCCTTGCATTTACCCGATGATCGCTTGAACGTTAGATTATCGTGAATTATATTTCGTATCGAACTATAATTGACAATAATCGACAATAATTAATCTTGGCGATAAAAGGAGAAAGAAGTCACCGCAGGAGAACACTGAAGGAAGGAAGTATCAAAGGGTGTTCCTGTTGCTTCCAATTGGGAGTGAAAGGTATTGTATCCTACTTGGCTAGCCAACAGACACGCTCAAAACAATAGAAAAGAAAGCAGGTAGAGGGAGAACAAAGTTTTTTTTTGTTAGAAAAGAAAGAAACTTATGTACAACAGCAACAAGCACGGAGGGAGAGTTAAACGTTAACCACCACGGAAGCAAAGGCGATGGTTAGATTGTGGATCTGCTGCTCCACTTTGACACACGTTAGTGTGTGTTTTCGTTGGTGTAGTCGTTATTGCACTTAAGATAACATCACTGCGTTTTGGTCTTGTTTTCTGCGGCCTTGTGCTTTGGTTTTTTTTATCGTCAACAAAAGAAGAAGGAAAAAGAAGAACAACAAGAAGAGAATCAGGAAACAAGAAGGGAAGAACGAACATGGAGTTTTGAAAGAGACTTGCAAGATCTTGTCGGCCATCTGACATCCATTCAAGGCCAAAATGGCCTGCTGTGCATCCTCCAATTTTACATAGTTGACAAACCCATAACCCTACATAATTTGTTTAAAGCATCAGCATGCAAGAAAAAGAGAAACGAGGGAGGAAGCAGAAGAAGCAGAAGCAGAAGAAGAAGAAGAAGCACAAGAGCAACAAGAAGAACAACAAACCTTGCAAGTATTCGAATCTAAGTTACGAATTACTTTAACGTTCACAATAGCTCCATACGGTCCAAAGAGGCGGTACATCAAGTTCTCGTCCGTCTCAGGCGCAAGATTATACACAAACAGGCAATAGCCATTGCCTCCTGCTGCTCCTCCTTGTTGCATCTGATGATGAGCGGGAGCTTGATGAGGGTGATGAGAGTATGGTGCGGGAGCGCCATACATGGCCGCCATGCCCTCGGCGCCAGGGGCAGCGGCCATGCCGCTCATGTCGCCGTACATGGCCGCCGTTGCTGCGGCAGGATGGTGATGATGGCCGTAGGGGGAGTAGCGAGCGTGCGCCATTGGACCATAGACTGTGGGTTGTTTGTATTGTTGTGTCCGTTTCTTTTTCATTTTGTCAACCCCTGTATCTGCAAACTATTTTTGGTTGGAAAGAAAAAACAGGGAGTTAGCGGCTCTTCTGATTGGGAGAGGGAGAGAGGAACAAACTTTGACTTGGAGAGTCTGGGTTGTGTTAGGAAGCTGGACGTTATTAAGGGCAGCGATGGCAGCTTCAGCTTGACTTCTGGTGTCGAAACGAACGAAGCCTACACCTCTGCTTTGGCCCATTGGATCTGCTCATAGGTTTTAAAAAAGTTATAAGAATAATGAAGAAATATTTCAAATCGAGAGAGAGACAGAGAGACAGAGAGAAGATCTCAGTAATGCAAAAAGTTTAACCATAAATTGCGTTTGGTTTCATGATTGGTTTTAAACCAAATTCAAACCGACCAACGACCATCATCGATGAAGAGAAAAGAAGGAAGATACGGGAAGAGAAGGAAACACAAAACAACGTACTTGTTAGCACTTTAGACTCTATAATCTTGCCATAAGGAGAGAAGAGCTGTTCGAGACCAGCCGAGTTGATTGAAGGATCTAATCTAGCCACGTAGAGATTGGCGTGTTTAATGTCGGTAGAGGCTGGTCTAGCATAACTTACTTTAAGTCTCTTGTTGTCGATCCCCTTTCCTATTTATGCAAGAGGAGAAAGCAGAAAAAAGAATAGAAGAGGAGATGGAGAGAGAGAGAGAGAGAGGAGAGAAGGAAGGAAAAAGTCCAAAAATGAAAGTAAAAGTAAAGCAATTCAAAAACAAAAACAAAAACAAAAAGAAGGATAACGTCGGATCAAAGTGATATAAAGTAGTTGCAGTTGATGATAATGTTGAGGCGTTGAAGTTCCGATACGACGGTAATGTGATATAAAAGCAAAACCAAACAAAAACAAACCATGAATGAAATGGCAAAGGATGAATACATTGCATTGTAATAAAAAAGCAGTCGCAGTTGTTTGAAACAAAAGAAGGAAAAAAAGTAAATAAAAAAGACTGATGATAATGAAAAGGAAAACCAAAAACAATAAACAAAAGCAAGGCTGAAAAATAGAACAAAAACAAATATTGAAGGTATAGCGCAGTTCGTGAAAAAGAAAAGGGAATAGTGCGTTATGAGAGAGAGAGAGAGAGAGAGAGAGAGAGAGAGGTAGGAAAAGGAAGAAAGGGGTTACGGCTTTAAGGATTGTTGGAACAGAATTACGCACGCTGAGAGAGAGAGAGAGAGAGAGAGGGAGGAGTAGGCAAGCAGACAAAGAGAATAGAGAGACACAACGCAATAACGGAGAGAAGAGAGCAGAGAGAGCAGAGAGAGAGAAGAGAGAGAGAGAGAGAGAGAGAGAGAGAGAGAGAAGAGGAGGAGAGAGAACAATACCATTCATGGCTTGTATGGCGGCAGTAGCCGAGGATTCGAGCTGATACTTTACAAAGCCGTAACCCATCGATTGTCCTGGTGGTTGGAAAAAATACAAAAAAAAATGAAGAAAGCAAAAAAATCAGAGTGAGTGAGTGAACAAGGATTTGTGAGTGAGAAGTAAAGAAAAAGAGATTGAATGGTGGTATCAAAAAAAGGGGAGAGAAAAGAGTGGAAGAAGAAGGGGAAGGGAAAAATCTGTAGCAAACCTGTGTGTTTGTCAACCATCAGCTTGCAGCTTTCAATGGGGCCAAATTGATTGAAGAGGTTGAGCAACCCTATCTCTTTGACGGTCGGGGGCAGGTAGTTGACGATGAGGTTTCGCCTGGCGTCATCCTCCTCCTCCTCCTCCTCCCCCCCTTGCTGCTGCTCCTCGAGGTCGTCCTCCTCCTTGTCCAGATTCTCCTCGGGAAAGGTCACCTCCTCCGCCTCCTCCTCCTGCTGCTGTCCTTCCTGATCGCCGCCATCGCCCTGGCTGTCCTCCTGTTTTGCGTCGTCGGCGCTATCGCGCTCCTCTTGGTCCTCGTGGTTGCCCTCATCCGTGTAGTAGGACGGACTTGCGGCGTCGTTGGATTTTGTGTCCGCCATCTGCTTCCCTCCCCTTTGCTGCTCTCTCTCACAAAAACTTTTTTTTTTGCTTTTGTCGGTGATTTATTGTCGACGGAGGAAAGAATTTTCTTGTCGACACAATGAGAAGAATGCAAAGAATGTTGTTGCCATCGTGCGTGGATCGCTACCAAACATGGAGAAAGCTGAGGTCATCGTTGACCTTTTTTCGGGTCTGCCGGGCAGCATCCAAAAAGCGTCCAGGTCATTTCTGGGCTGTGCTCCAGTTTAACGGGTTGGACACTTGGGAATTTTTTGGGTGGGAGAGGGAGAGAGACACCAACGAAAAAAATTTACGATAGAGAAAACAAACAGAAATAAAATAGGTCTCCCTCCTCCCCTCAGAAATAAGCAGAAGACAAAGACCATCCTTTTTTTTGGGTTGTTTTGTTTGTTTGTGGCTTTGCGCTTCTTCCTCTTCCCTTTTGATTTGTGTCTCCGCAACGAAAGAGAGAAAGAAAGGCGTGCAAGCAGAAGAAGATCTGTTTTTTTTTGTTATTTTATTTTTTTTGTAATTAGATTTTCTCTTTTTATATTTTTTTTGAATTTTTTTTTGTAGCGAGCACCCGACAGCTTTCAAGAGTAAATCACAATCATGGTTTGTTGCTTTGATTTTTTCCTCAACAGCTTTTATTCTCTCTCTCTCTCTCTCTCTCTCTCTCTCTCTCTCTCTGTCTCCTCTCTCTCTCTCGATTCGTTGTTGTGGAGTCGTTGACGTCAAAGATGTTTTTTTTTTATTTTGTATTTTTGTTGATTCCTTTCTTCGTTAACCTCCGCTCATTTCTCGTTTTTTAAAATCTTTTTCTTCTCTGCTCTCTCATCTTGCCTCTTTCCCCTCCTTCTCCTCCCCTCTTTCGCTACTCTCTCTTTCTCTCTCCAGTCATCAACAAAGAAAGGCAAAGAAGAGAAACAAGTGGCAAAGGACAAAAGCAAAGACAAGAAAAAGAAGGAGAAGAAGGACAAAAAGAAAGTTACCGAAGAAGAGGAGGCCGCAGCCTCAAACGGTGGCGGTAGTGATGGAGAGCAAGGCGCGGGGGTGATCGACTTGGAGGCAGCGGGCGTGAAGCACTCCCCCTCGCTCGACAAAAAGCCGAAGAAGGGCATCCTGAGGAAGGAGGGAGATGCCAGCCCCGCCAGGAAGGGCCTGGCGGTGGCCGGCCTGGAGGCGGTGCCCGAGAACGAGGGCAAGAGCACCAAGAAGAGCAAGTACGCGGTGGTGGAGGGAAAGGCGGGAGTCATTCGTAAGGACGATGAGGGCGCTGGCGGCGACTCTCTCAAGTCTCGAAGCCGATCAAAGACAAGCCCGGCCTCATCGGGCGGCAAGGACAAAGACAAGGACTCGAGCAACACGATCTCAAAGGGGAGCAAGGACAGCAGCGCGAACAACATTATCAAGAAGGACAAAGAGAAAAGCAACCAGATCATCAAGAAGAAGTAGAGAGTTTGCGAGAGGCGAAAGTAGGACGGGGGGAGGTTGGTGGCTCTCTCTCTCTCTCCCCCTCTTTGTTTTTTTCTGTAGTTTTTTTTTTCAAACCTATTTTTTTTCCCCCCTTGGCGCAAGCGGACGGAAAGGGAACACAACAAAAAAACACTTCTTTGCTGCGCTCGAGACGAGAGAGAGAGAGAGAGAGAGAGTGAGAGAGAGAAATGGCGGAAGAGAAATGGCAAGGGAAAAAAGGGCAGCAAAAAAAGTCCCTGCGCTTCCCTGCTACTTCTAGCGGGGAAATTTAGTGTCGACAAGGACCGCTGTCAAACCACTCCATTGCGCGTTTGGGCAAATAGAGCGAGAGGAATGGGAATCCGCGGGGAATTCTCGCACAGCGCCGCTGCGTGCCCGAACTGGACGCTTTTGCCCCGCTCCGCCCCTCTCCCAGATGCTCGTCCCCCTATCTGTCGACATGGAACGTGGAATTACATTTCACCCTTTTTTCCTCTCTCTCTTCTCTTTTTTCTTTCTTTGCCGTAAGCCAACTGCTGCTGCTGCTCACTCCTTCCCCTGTGCCATCGCCGCCTCCGCCCTTCGCTTTCCCCCCTTTCCCCCCACAAGGCTGTGTTGTTAGGTACGTACACGCGGTGGTTGTAGCAAGGTTTTTTTTTTGGTTTTGTTTTGTTGATGACCAAAAAAAAAAAAGACGGATGAAACTGATTTTCTCTTTTTTTTTTAAATCTTCGTCGTCGCGCTTTGTGGGTGCGTGCGTGCAGTAACGAAAAAGATGAACAAAATCCAGAACGGATGGTTCTCTGAGGTCAACGAGCAGTGGCCTGGTACGTTTTTTTTTTCAAAAAAGTAGAAGATTTGTTGTGTGTGTTTTTTTTTGTGCTTTTCCAACCTCTCCGGCGGGAACATTTTTTTTTTAAAAAAAGGTCAGGCCATGAGCTTGGAAGTTGACAACATCATCTTCGAAGGCAAGTCCGACTTTCAGGTGCGTATTTTTTTTTCCTCAGCTGGCCTCTCTCCTCCTTCCTTCCTTCCAACAATTAATCCCCGTCTCTTTTGTCACTTGTTTCTCTCTCTCTCTCTGTGCTTTTGGTGAACTCGCGACCAGGATGTGATGGTGTTCAAGTCAAAGACCTTTGGCAACGTGCTTGTGTTGGACGGAGTTATCCAGGCCACCGAGCGTGACGAGTTTGCCTACCAGGAGATGATGGCTCATCTCCCCTTGTGCGCTCACCCCGACCCCAAGAAGGTCTCTTTCTCTTTCTCTTTCTCTTTCTCTTTCTCTTTCTCTTTCTCTTTCTCTTTCTCTTTCTCTTCTCTTTCTCTTTCTTTCTCTTTCTCTTTCTCTTTCTCTTTCTCTTTCTCTTTCTTTCTTTTCCTTTCTTTCTCTCTTTCTTTCTTTTCTTTCTCTTTCTTTCTTTCTCTTTCTCTTTCTCTTTCTCTTTCTCTTTCTCTTTCTCTTTCTCTTTCTCTTTCTCTTTCTCTTTCTCTTTCTCTTTCTCTTTCTCTTCTCACATCTCTGCTCTTTCGCGCTCTTCTCGTCCTCTCTCTCTCTCTCTCTCTCTCTCTCGTTTATGCCTCTAACCGGAATGTAGGTGTTGGTGATTGGAGGCGGCGATGGTGGCGTTCTGCGCGAGATCGCCAAGCACCAGTGCGTGGAAGAAATCACCATTTGTGAGATTGATGCTGTACGTTCTCGCCTTTCCATCTATCTGTCTTCATGTTTCTCCTTCGTTGCTACTTTCTCACTCATCAACAATTCGGCAACTATTGCACAAAAACAAAATAAACAAAGTTGGTCATTGAGCAGTGCAAGACTTACATGCCATCGATGGCTGTCGGCTACAAGGATCCTCGCGTGAACGTTCACGTGGGTGATGGCTTCAAGTTCTTGGACGAGCATCAGAACAGCTTCGACGTCATCATTGTCGACTCTTCCGATCCTGTTGGTACGTGTTATTCTCTCTTCTCTCTTCCCTCTTCGCTCTCTATCCTCTTCTCTAACGCTCTTTCTCCCCCTTCGCGTAACTCATAATAACAACAAATAAACAAAAAAAAAAAAAATAGGCCCAGCCCAAAGCCTCTTTGAAAAGCCCTTCTACATGAAGATGCACAAGGCCCTCCGTGATGGCGGCATCGTCTGCACCCAAGGAGAGTGCATCTGGATCCACCTCGACCTCATCGAGAACCTCGTGCGCGCCTCTCGCGAGATCTATCGTCACGTGGAGTATGCCGCCATCTCCATCCCCACCTACCCCTCCGGCCAAATCGGCGCTGTCATTTGCAGCAAGCGGGAGGAGTCTCCCATCGAACCGGCGCGCGTTTTGCCGGAGGAGTCCGTGGAGCTTCGCTACTACAACGAGGACGTTCACCGGGCCGCTTTCGTGTTGCCCAATTTTGCTAGGAAGAGGCTCATGAAGAAGCAACAGGAGTGAAAGGAACAAAAGGATGGAAAGGTTCTTTTTTTTTGTTTTTTTGTTTTTGCTGTTTCTTTCTCGTGCTTTCACGCTCTTTTAAAAAAAAGGTTTAGAGTTCCTCTTTGCGTTAGCTTCTTGTTTGCTTTGTATGTTTGTGTTTGTGTTTTTTGTTTTTGGATCAAAGGATGAGACGAGCTTGTTCGGGTTGGACCACAAAGTTGCGAGAAGGTTGGTAGAAGCAACAACGCTCGGATGGAGTTGAGTCCGCTTCTTTCTTCGTCTCGTTCTTGGATGCCTCCTTCTTTGTCTCACCCCCTTTTTTCGTTTGTGTTAGAAGAGAGAAGACGAAGGAAGAGAGAAGCAGAGATAGCGAACAAGAGACAGAGAGAACGAGAGAAGCAGAGAAGAAAGCAGTGGAAGGAAGGAAGGACGAACGAGGAGAAGTAATGTGATTAATCCATCGACGGCCAGAAGGAGATCTCCCCACTTGCCCCAAGAACGTCGGCGGAGCGCTCCTTTTCTCCTCGCCTCGCTGGCGAACGAGCTGAAGAGCCAGCGAGAGCACTTGCTTCAACTGCAGCTCCACTTTTGCAAAATGGCTCTCCATCTTTGCTTCCTCCAACAACAACAGCTTGTTGTTCTCCTCTTCTTCTCCTTCTTCTTTCTCGCCTCCTGCAGCTTCTCCTCTGTTTTCTTTCTCCTTCTTGAAGAAGTGAAGACGACGAATCCAACGCACATAAGAGGCGATGTCGAGAGAGAGCTTTCGCATTTCATCCTCCAACGAAGAAAACGAAACTGGAGAAGAAGACGACGACGACGACGAAGAAGATGAAGAAGCAACAAGCTTGCGAAGACTTTCATTCAACGTTCGGATGTTTTGAATGAAGAGAGTCAAAATGTCTTCCAACTTGTGCTGACGGTTGGTTTCCTGCTCACCCTCGCCAAGCGGACGAAGAAGAAGACGAAGCCGCTTGGCCTCCTCCCCCTCTCCCTCCACCTCTCCTTCTTCTCCTTCCCCTTCTTCGCCTCGCCGGCCCACCACCAAGGCTCGGCTGGAGAGCAGGTAATGCAGCGCTCTTCCTCCGCTGGCAACCACCACGGCGCTCTCTCCTCCTCCCTCTCCCGCTCCCTCCGCCTCTTTATCCTCCTGCTTTCCTTTGTGCTTCGGTGGGACGAGCGGGGAGGAGGCGGCGGAGGAGGAGGAGGAGGAGGAGGGGGCGTGAGCGACGGAGGAGAGCAGGAAGGAGCGAAAGGTTTGCGGTTGGCCGCCGCGGACCAGGAGCAGGGTGTCCCCATCGCGAACGAACTTCTCGTGCTCTATCTCCGCGCCGCTGCACAGGTATACTTTTGTTGTCTCTGTATTATCATTATTTATTTTTGTTTTTGTTTGTATTAAAAAAAGTTTAATACAATAAAAATAAAATAAAAAAATTAAGATAAAAAATTATTACAAAAGAATATGCTATTTTTAAAGGACAAAAAGAAAAGAAAGATAAACAAATGAACAAAAATAAATAAATATAGGAAAAAAAGTAAAAAGTTAAAAAGTTTAAAGTTAAAAAAAAATAAATAATTTACTTTTAACAAAAAATAAAGATACGATAATAAATAAATAAAAATATAGATTATTGCAACATAAAATAAAAATAAGAAAAAATGATAACAAGAATTTTTTTTAAAAAATAAATAAAAATAAAAATAAATAAAAATAAAAATAAAAATAAAAATAAAATTGCATCTCCATAAAAATAAAAAAATGTTCAAAAACCCAAAAAACAAACCTTCAAACTTGTGGTGGTCCTCCTCGTCGGGGAGGAACAGCTTCTCTCTGGCGGAGCGAAGGAACGCCGAAAGGGGTTGGCCGTGAGGGAACGACAGGACTCGTCCCTCCAGCACGCCCGTTTCGTTTTCAACGTTTTTGCTCTCGCCGCTGTTCCTGCTTGGGAGAAGATAAAAGAGAGCCACCATTCGACGTTTGGCACGGCGATGACGATGCCGGGAGGAGGAGTGGCGGCCACGTTTGCCTTCTCCTTCGCCTTCGTCGTCCTCGCCTGCTTCTTCTCCTCCCTTTGCGCCTTTGTCTTTGCCCTCCTCCTCTTTCTTCAACGATAGAGTGGAGGAGGAGGAAGAAGTGCCCTCATCGTCTCCTTCTTCTGAGCCCTCCTCCTCTTCTTCGTCGTCCTGCTCTTCCTTATCGTTCGCCTCGTCCTCGTCTTCGTCGTCGTCGCTGCTCTCGGAGGAATAAGAATTGGAGTAGGAGTAGGTCCTTTCGTTCTCTTCCTCGGTCTCGCTCTTTCCTCTCTCGGAACCTCCGCCACGTCTCACAACATCCTTTGGCGATAACGAGTCCTTCTCCATCTTTTCTTTTTTGTTTTATGTATAACGTTGGCTTCTTTTGTCCTCTTCTTTGTATTTTTTTAACTCTGCGTTTTATAATTGTTTCATATTATAGTTCGCTTGTTTTATAATTAACATAACAAAAAAAAAAATGTCGTTGTAACAATTCTCCGAAGGGACGCGGCCTGCTCTGCTGGACTACGACAAAACCTCCTTGGCTGCCTGCCAACACAAAACTGCAACTAATAATAAGAAAAAAAAGAAGGCGTTGGTCGCAGTGCTGTGGAACTGTTTTGTGGGACTTTTGTTTTTTGCACAACAGTTGAGGAAAAAAGAAGAAGAACGGGAAGGAGGAGAACAACAAGAACGGAAGCGCTCTCTTATATCTTTAACACATAAGGGCGCTTCAGGTGATCTTCACCAGTGAGACAAAACGGAAGAAAAGCAATTAGGAGGACAAATATTGCCCTATAATATAATTGGCGATAATTCGGGTCTATATTAATTAATATACGAATAAAAAGAAAAAATAAAAAAAAGTCCTGAAAGCTTGCTTGCGATAGTAGAAGCATTCTCTGGGTGTGTTGCTAAGCAAGAAGAGAGAAAGAAAAAAATAACACCCGCTTTCAGAACAAAAAAAAAAAGCAAAAAAAAAACCATTACAGATGTCCTCCACACCGCCACCTTCCGTGCAGGTGACGGAGGCCTCCCCGCCCTCCTCTCTTTCCTCCTCCCCGACCTCCTCCAGCTCCAAGCACAAGCCCTCCGCCACAACCACGCCTCACTCTCGCCACCACCAACGCGCTCGACGCTCCCGTCGTCACCACCATCACCACAGCCATCGCACGCACAGCCACCGCCGTTACGACAAGAAGAAGCGGCTCAGCGTGCTGCTGTGCCTTCCCTCCAACGACCCTTTCTTTCTTTCCTCCTCCAACAACAACCACGAGGAGGCCTACGAGGAGGAAGACGCCGCGACCGCGGCGACGAAAATGGCCGCCGGAAAGGTTCTCTTCTGCCCCAAGTCCTTGGATGCTCTGCTGCGTCGCAGCTCGGCCGCGTTTCACCACCAACTGCGTCGCTCGACGTCGACGAGGCAAAGAGTGACGAGAGCCTTCCTCACCACGGGCGTGGAGCTGAAGAGCCAAAAGGACTTTCTTCCGTTCCTCCAGGACACCTCCTCCAACGCTTCCTCCTCCTCTGCTTCTTCCTCTTCCTTGGCGTCGACCTCCTCCTCGTTGTCTGCAACGACCACCACGATAGTGGTTACCACCGACGACAGGGCCTTCGAGAACGACATATTCTTCGCCGAGGACCTCTTCCGAGGCACGCTCTTGCGGAGGAGAGGGGAGGAGCTGCTGCAGCGATGGCGGCGGAGAGGGGAGCGCAAGCGGCGGCTGTGGGGGGCGTTGCGGGAGGAGCGGCGGCGGCAGAGGCACCTCCGCGGGGTGTTCTTGGAGAGGTGGAGCCAAGCCTTGGTGGCCTTGACCAAAGCCGTTCTTCAAGCGATGGACTCTTTGCTCCTGCCCTCTGCGGGAGAGACAGGAGGAGAAGGAGGAGAAGAAAGAGCAGAGAGGAAGAGGGACTTTGAAAGAAGGATTCTGTTGTTGAACGAGCTGGTGGAGATGTTGAGGAAAGGGATGAAGCACGCCTCCGCCGAAGTGGAGGAAGTGCGAAGAGCCACCATGAAGCAACTCGTGCAGAAAGCTATTCAGGTTCGAAGCCTCGCGACAGCAACACCCACAACAGAACAGGACGCAGAGGAGGAGAAGAAGGAGAACAGGAAAGAGGTTTGCGTCGAGTTTAGAGCGGAGTTGTTGCACTTGTTGAAAGAATGCGAAGGAGCGATCAACAAAGAGAACCAAATGCAGCTGCTGGAAGACCAAAAGGAGGAAGAACAGGAGGAGGAGGAGAAGAAGCACACCAAGAGAAAGAAGCTCAAGTCCTCCAGCCTCGGCAAAACAGATAGGAAGGAGGTTCATCCTCACGAAAGAAGCCGAAGACATAAACGTGGCGGCTCTCATTTCGTTCGCCGCTCTCATCTGGAACCTGGCAAAAAGGACGAAGAGAAGAAGCGCCGCTCCTCCGGTTTCATGAAGAAGAGAGGAGAAGCGCGGCACAGCATTGCTTATGGCTCCAAAGCAGTAGGAGCCGCGGCGGGAGGAGGCGTTCTCGTTGGCGGCGCTTTGTCGCCTCTTTCCATTACCTCCCATGATGAGAGCAAACGAAGAAAAGGAGAAGGGGAGGAAGAGATGGACGAGAAGAGGAGGAAGTCGAGAAGCAGCGATAGCAGCCCGCTCGTGAAGAAGAGACATCATCATCACCATCGCCATTCTCGTCATTATCGCCCAAAAGAGGGAGAGAATGAAGAGGAGAACGACCAAAATGCAAAGAGAGAGAAGAAGCGAACGAGACCGAGAAGTTGTTCCATCGACGATGAGCAAATGGCAGGGGTGAGGGCCAGAAGTCGCTCTGGCTCCACGGAATCTTCCTCCTCTCCTTCGCCTCTTCTGGTGGAGGCGACCACCAACAATGTGGCTGCTGGTCGGAGACGTAGCTCTTCCGCTGCGCCTCCTCCGACTGCTTTCTCCGCTCCCGACCAAAGAGCAACAGAGATGGGCGACAAAGAAGACCCAAAGAGACAAACAGAAGAGACGAGGGAGAAAGAGGAAGAACCAGCAGCAAAGAAAGGAGGAGAAGACGAAGCGAGGCAGAAGGAAGGAATACTTCCGGATAAAGTATTTGAGGACAAGAAAAGTGGAGTGGCAAAGTTGCGAGGAAGACCGAGAAGTTCCTCTACGAGTGCTGCGGATCAGCTGAGAGCCATTTCGGTGTCGCCTTGGCTGAAGGAACGGAACTCCGCCGGCACCAAAGATATTGCACCAGCAGAAATATCAACGGCCTCAACAAACGTGTCAACCAAGCAACGACCTGCAAAGGCCAGAGAGTTGATGTCGAGCCCCAAGTTGACGTTCGTAACCTTCCTTTATATCTTTTTTTTTTCTCCTTCCCATTTGCTTATCGTAAGAGAACATATAACAGGAGAGATGATAGTACCATTCGAGGCAGCATCGAGAAGAAACGCTCCGAAGTAATACAACGACAAAAGCTGCAAAGAAAAGTTCAAAGTGACGATGAAGAGGAAGAAACCAAAAGACCTGCCTCTTCTCTGTCGAAACAGAAACAAGAAATTGTCGGAGAGTTGGAGGTTTTGTTAAGTGGAAAAAGAATGCAACGGGTTCCCACTTCCTCAGCAGCGGAAGTTTCAACGAGGTCGCCCTCAAAGACAAAACCGAAAGACGAGAAGAAGCAGAGGAAGGGTTCATGGTTGCTGCCGTCTCCCTCGAAAGACTCGCCAAACAACTCCAAGAAAGACAAGAAAGGCAGAAGAAGTCAGTTGCAATCGCATACGTTTGACTCAAAGGGATTCCTCAAGAACAAAGGCGGCTCGGCTGAGAACTCTCCCAAGAAAACCAAAGAGAAGAGCAAGAAGAACAAGAACAAGCACCAGCACAAGAAGGACGACGACGGTAAGAAGAGCCCATCCTCTCCTCAATCTCGTTCTTTCGACCACCAGCAGTTTCTGCAGCTTGGGCAGATGGTTTCTTCTGGCTCCTCTCCTTCTTCCTCCGAGAAGACTTCTTCAGCAACGAGTGCAGCTTCCTCCTTCTCGGGTAGCCTCCATTCGTTGCAGGATTCTTCCTCTTCCATGTCTTCATCCACATCCTCCAATTCCTCCGTTCCTTCGTCGTTGTCTTCTTCTCCGGCGTCGTCTCTCCGAAGTACCAACAACAGCAGCAACGAAGACGCGGGTTCTCCGACGGTTTCCCTTAACCAGATGTTCGCTCCATCCGAGGTTCGACGTGTCCGTGACCTGAAGCTGAAATGGGAGTTGGAGATGGTCCGCCGTAGCGGTTCCTCTTGAGATCTTCTCTCTCTCTTGAAGAACGACGATAGAAGGAGAGAAACTGTTTGTTACAAGACATGTACATTACTTTTTCTTTTAGATCTACAACAAAGTACACTCCATCTCTACTCCTTTTGGAGGAACACCTTGAAACTGGTTTTGGTTTCAGAGTTGGCACACGACCGAAGGAACGTTTTGAACTGTTGCTGGTCCGTGATCTCTCTCTTCTTCTTCTGCACAATCAGCAAGATTCTCATCCGGCATTGATACTGCTTTTCAACCAACTTTGCAAACTCTTTGAAAGTGATCTTTGGGCTGACTCGAAGGATGGAGATGTCTTGCTCGTCGTCTCCGTCCTCATCGTAGACGCATTTGATGGCCACTCGGCCTTTCATAGCCTTTTCGCATTGCTTTGCGATGGTTGCCTTTTGTTCGTCGTTCAGTTGATGCACAGAAGAGAAGGAAGGAGGAAGAGAAGGCGAAGAGGAGAGGTTGTTGCTTGAGCCAGGAGCTGAAGAGGCGGGCGAGGATGTTAACGACATTGGCGTGGAAGAAAGGGTGTCAGAGCACATGGATGCGTCGTCCTCCTCGGAGGAAACGGAGGAGGCGGAAGAGGACATATTGCCACGCGGGCTTTGTCCTCCTCCATGAAGCATGTTCCACTCTTCCTCTGTCAAGTAGAAGGCTTCCACAAATTGTTGTTTATCCGACGAAGAGCAAGCCTTGGTGTATTTCTCCAATAGCGAGGCCTTCCTTTGAAAACGGAGACGGTGGCCGAGCTTCATTCCGAGCTCCATGAGGTCCTTCTTGCCCAAGCGAAGCAGCTCCGTTCCAGTGATAGCCTCGTCATGGAAGAGCTTGGTGTACTCGCCGAGTTGAAGGAGCTGCAACCATGTTGAAAGGTCGGCCTCGGTCCATCGAGCCAGTTCTTTGGCTTGAAGCGCCCGAATGGTTGGCAACAAGGAGGAGAGGGCCTGGGCTGGTTGGTGCTGCCCGGCAGACGTGGAGGAGGAAGCCGCGGACGGTTCTCCTTTCTTTCTTCGTTTGTTACCCTCTCCTTTGCGCGAGGAGGAGTCTTTGCTGGACTTTGCCTTTCGGCTGTTCTGGTCATACCCTTGCCTGGCGGTTGTGTTCGGCATGTGTGTTTGTGTTTGCGGCAAGAGGAAGTTTTTTTGTTTGTTCTGTTCTGCAAACGAAAAAAAAAATAGAGAGAAGAAGTAAAGCCCTGTAATGCTTGCAGGCACAGAAGAACGCAAAGACACACACTTCCCGAAAAAAAAAAAACAAGTGGAACAAATTATCCCGTTGAACTCATTCAAGAATCGTCGTCGCTCCACTCACTCGAGCGAGGCGACCACAGTTTCCGCGGAACAAGATGCCGCCAATTTGCTTAAGCCGGCAGGGTAAGGACAACCGAAGATCTCCTTCATCTACGCTCTCCCGAAACGCTAATACACACCTAAAAAAGCGAACCGCGCGGCTAGGGTACGCGCAAATAAGGTCTTTCAAATTCCGTATCACGGGTCGCCAGATCCGTTACTGCGCACCATTTGGGCAACGAGGTCGGGTTTGGATAATTTGTCGACACGGAAGCGCATTCCAATAAAAAATTCCACACCGCCAACGGAGCAGAGGAACAAGGTTTTTCTGGGTTGTGGTTGCAATGTCACCAAAAGCCCAGGATGGAGACCTCTTGGTCGAACCCACCCGTACAAATAAAAGCAGGGCCAGCAAAGGAGCTCATGGTGGGAGGAGGGTTGCCCTCTGTATCCAGATTGGGGTTGACTTGGTGGGTGGCCTCTTTTGGGGCTTGGCTTGGGACCCAGTCCCAACGGACCAGGCCAAACATTTGTCCTTTCTGCACAGCTTCCGTTTGTACCAATTCGCCATTTGTCGTCCACACTAAGTCACAAACAACACACTAAAAGTTAAAAGACGTGCAGAGAACCAACAGCAAATAAGCAACCCAACAAACCTTTAAGCATCATGTCATGCCCAATGCTGAATAGGTAGCCCTTCTGGGACCAAGGTTGAACACTGAACATGGCCCCAGAGTGAGCGCGCCATCTAAAGTCCTTCTCTTGAGTCATCTCTTCTTCTTTTTCTTCAAATGGAGAAAACCAAGGATAGCGGCAGATGTCTTGAGAGTATCCCGTTGAGAAGAGATACTTGTTATCTACTCCGACAGACAAACAGCGTACTACATTCGTACCCTGTTTTGTTGGTTTGGTAATAATGACCGGAGAGAGTAAGAAAAGAGAGAGGAATAACGAGAGAGAGAGAGTGCTATTAAAACACGAGAACTCACCTGTCTAAAAACAGCAACAGAGCCACTGGGATCAACAGCGAAGATGGCACCAGAGCAGCCCACGAAGAGGGTATCATTCCAAACTGCAAAAGAATAGATGGCCTGTTCATCTGGTAACTCTATGCTATGCACGATGTGCGCTTGTCTGTCTTTGCCTTTTTCTGCTTTGTTGCTTCGACTCCACAGAAGGATGGAACCATTTGCACTGTTGCTTACCAAATAGGTCTCCTCTGCTTAGTTCCTAACAATTAGAAGATAACAACATCATGGGAGAGAGAGAGAGAGAGAGAGAGAGAGAGAGAGAGAGAGATGAGAGAGAGAGACAGAGGTAAGAGGGCATAGAGACAGAGTCAGTACCACCAACAGAGCCAGGTCCTCGGTAACCGGGCCAAACCGTCAAGGCTTTCACATCTTTCACATGATTACGTGGCCCAAACTCAACAGTGTGCTGCAGAGTCTCCTTGAGACTTATTTGTACTTGAGGCTCACTCTCATCTGCTACATCGATCCCGTTCTCATTTTGGCTTTTGCTCCACACCTGAATGTTACCGTCTCTACAGCCGGTCACCAGGTCGCCTTGCCAGACAGTAATGGCGTCCACGCTGCCTTGGCAGTTCAGGCTTGCCTCCAGCTTGAACCGGAAACCACTGGCGAAAACACAACGAGCCACGCAGCGCTCTTTCGTTTTTTGCAACTCTTCAAGCTGTTTTTGCACAGAGGAAGGGCTGTCTTGCAGAAAGCGAGTTAACATATACCAAAACATGTGACAAACAAAAACGGACCAAAGTGCAGCGGACCAAAGGTGGGCGTGGTTGTCTCCACCTCCAGCAACAAGTAGGCCATCCCACTGACTTAAACAATAAATGTAGCGGTCAAACGTGAGCTTACAGACAGGTCTAATTCTTCTGGTATCCTCTTTATTGTGTTTTGTGTGGGTCAGATAGAGAGAAGAAGTAGAAGAAGAACAAGAAGAAGGAAGGACATGAAGAAGAACAAGAAGAAATACAAGGACAAGAAGAATTACCGAGTAGTCCTTGTAAAAGCGGATCTTGAGCGACGTAGCACCAGCGACGACAAACCAGAGCGAGGGTGGGCAGGTCCCGCCAACTGAGGTTCCGGAAGATCTCCACCAACAAAAACTCATCCAGCAACTCCGTGAGGTCCTCATCATCGAGACCCATTTCCTCCAGAAAAAAAACAACAACAACAACAACGGTGATGCTTCTCCGGTGCGTGGTGGAGAAGCCCTTTCTGTTCCTGTGCGCGTCAGTCTCTGCGTTGGCAACTCTTTCTTTCTTTGTTTTTTTTGCGCTACACTTTTCTGTCAATGATTTCTGTTTTATGCTGGATGGACACCATCCGGGAGGTCAACCTCTGAGTTGAGGATTGTCTAATAGCCACGAGGATTTGTGTCGACAAAATGAAATTTCGGACAAATCAAGATAAAATTGCAATCGAGGATAAAACCATTTCTTCGCGATGGCATTGGTTAAGGTTATACCTTTTGTTTGAAAATATCTAAATTACGCCCGTTGCGAGGAAAAATCTGTGTTGCTATCCGGGTTTTGGAAATCAACCGAAATTACCAAAGATCCAAGATATTCCTTTTTGGTCGTTATACCCTTTTTTTAGAAATAGATAGGAAGGCAAATAAATTGGATTTTGAGAAACGAAATTATTTTTTTTGGTTTTAAAACCATTTCTTCGCGAAAAACAAAGTACGACAACAACAACGCACGAAAACTACACTATAAACGCAACACGATAAGGTACTTTCATTTCTCTCTGGCTTTAAACCGTTTCCACACCGTTCTTCCTTTGACCCCATCCTTTTGTTTTTTGTGTTTTTTCTTCTTTGCCAACCTTTGCGTTACATTGCCCACAGTTGCAGCCAGCGGTGCCTCGATCTTTTTTTTTTTTGTGTTGCTTTGGCCCTTAATGAGTACCACCAAAGAAGCGGTTGCCAACCCCTTGAACTCGGCCGTTTGGGCCGGCCTCGTTGGCCAGCCACCGCTGGACCTGAAGCAGTACCACGGCTTGAAAAGCCCTCTCAAGGGTTCCAGCTGGGTCAACCCCAGCCCTTCCAGGGACAACTCCCAAGAGGAGCTCGTTCGTCCGTCGGATGCCAACGCCCCCAGAAGTAAGGAGGGCAAGGCCCTTGCGGCCAATATACTCAGTTTGGCTTATGTGGGTGATCGGAAGGCTTCCGTGGGCGTTCTGGACAGCATAACTGGCAAGGTTCAACCAGTACTTAACGGGGTAAGCCTTCCCGCTTAACCACTTGTTCTTCTTCGTGCCTTGCCTTCGTTTGTTGTTTTTCTTTTCTTCTCATCTACGTTGCCTTGTAACACCTCTTCCTATATTTATTATTTTTTCTTCTCTCTCTCTCTCTCTCTTTTATAGACTATACCTGTTGGTGGTTCGTTGGACCTTCCACCAGTCAACGGTGCCAGAGCTTGGAACTTGGACGGCCGAGTGGCCTACTTCGTGGGCAGCACGGAGCAAGGCACCTACCTCTATAGCTTCGACCTGGAGAAGGGCCAGCTGCAGGTCTCCTCCGGCGCTCTCGAGCTGTTGCCCTGGACCCTGGCCTACGACCCGCGTTACCCTGAGCACCTGTGGTGCTTTGCCGTAAAGCCCTTTGTCTACTCCCCGTTGGCCCTCTATCAGGTCGAGATCGCCACAGGCAGCATGAGGTTGGTAAAGGCCTTTGGAGGAAAGTACACCAAAGTCATTCGTGGAGGACAGGACAACTACTCTGGCGCCTACGACCCAGCCACCTCTCGTTTCTTCATCTTTTTGGAAAAGGGACAAGGCAAGGCCCTCGAAGACGACGATGAGTACAGTCACAGCGATGAAGACGAGCAGGGCTTTTACCGCAACTACCATGGCAAACAGAAGGAAGATCCTCAACTGGCGAAGGAGTTGAAGGCTTACCAGAAGAAGAAGAAACGCGAGCGCCGTGGAACTGACCCGCTCTTGCTCGTCGTAGACACCGACCGATTGCAGATCCGTGAGATCCCCATCCAATTCTCCCGGCTGCCCATGAAGCTCAACACCCTGGAGTCCTTTGTCTACAGCAAGCGTTGGAACTGCCTCTTTGGCTTTGCTTCCATGACCAGAGGCAAGTATATGTTCCCCCAGCGCATGCGCATGCAGTTTGTGCGCATCAACGTTGGCACGGGAGAGGTCATTCCGCTCGGCAAGGAATGGGAGAGCTACAAACGGGCAGAAGACGGTTTGATCACCCTGGATGAGGAACGAGGCCTCCTCTTTACAAGCATTGTCAGGTTTGTTTTAGTCATTTTCTTCCTTCTCTCTCTCTCTCTCTCTCTCTCTCTCTCTGTTTGTTAACCTTTTGCAACGAACAGCGAGTGGTCATGGTTCACCACGCATTGGCGCTATGTCACCATCAATGTAAGGACCGGAGAGGTAGCCCATGAAACCACGTGGTACAGCATATCTTCAAGGACCATTTGCTTCTTCCCTACGGACCTCGTTCCTGCTCCCTCTCCCTCTGCCTCCTCTTCCGCCTCTACTGCTTCTGCCAACGTAAAGTAAGAAGGTGGAACGAACTTTTTTTTCAACCCCAGCAAGCCTCGTTTTTGACTTTTTAGTTTTGTGGATTGGCTTTTTTTTTTGGTTTTTGCAGCTTGCTTTTTTGTTTTGTTTTCTTGTTATCTATCAGAGGTTTTTTCACCTCTCTTCTTGCCCTCTTTCGACGCGGTCAGGAAGCCTGCACCGCTCACGATGGAACTGCGCAGAAGACAAGTGGTGTTTGACCCAGCCGAACTTTTTTAACTCCTCTTTAAAGATTGTTTATTCTCTCTGTTATCATAAATATTTATTTTAATTGTTTGTCTTTGCCCTTCTCTTCTCTGCATTCAAACACTGCAGCCAAAGCAACGTAGAGGTAAAGCAAACAAGAGCGACAATGTTGCTTACGGAGGAGAACCAAGGCCGGTTCAGAGGTGAGCAAGCAGCGATTCAGCGGTGCTGTGCTCAACCCCCTGTTGGTCCACGGCGATGTAGTCCACCACACCGTCCGTGGCGATGAGGGCATATCTTTGGGAGCGCACACCACCAAAGTTACCCGTCTCCTTTGTGAGACCACATGCACGAGCAAAGGCTCCATCTCCATCAGCTGAGTGAGGCAGTAAACGTCACATAGACAAAGCCAAGCAAGAATAAGTAGAAGAAGAAGAAGAAGAACAAGAAGAAGATCAAGAAGAACAAGAACGAGAACGGGTTATCGTACCGAGCATGGTGAGCTTGCCCTCTCCATTTTGTGCCTTGCACCAGGCGTCCATCACGAAGCAGTCGTTGACGGCGGTGCAGGCTACGGTTTCTATGCCCTTGGCCTTCAGCTGGGCGGCGTTCAGCACGAAGCTTGGGCAATGCTTCTTGGAACAACCTGGAGTGAAAGCACCTTTTGTGGCAACAAAAAAGAGTAACAAAACCATCCTCAAACAAAGGCAATGCAAACACACAAACAAGAACGAACCAGGAACAGCAAAGAGCGCCACTTTCTTGCCACCAAAGATCTCACTGGTAGTGACCGGGGCAGGGGCACCATCCTTGAGGGTCAGGAAGGTCACCTCGGGGATCTTATCGCCAACCTTCAGCTGTTCACTCATCCTGTTTCGCTTTCGCTTTTGCTTTGGAGTGTGCTCTTCATGTCGACATTATAAATAGGAATTTTCGTTCCACTTTTTCTGAAGCCAATGATATTTCATATCTTCAGCGAATCATAACGAAGCTTTGAAAAATAGTTTTTCCCGCCTTTTTTTTTGAGGACACGATACTGCGATCCATGGAGAAGAGACTCCCGCTTTTTTTATGTGGATGGACGGGAGAGCGTTTCGTTCTCTTTGTACAAAACAAAAAGCAACAAAAGACCAAAACAAAGGAGTCGATGGGAAAGGCCAACGAATTTACCAGCAAAGAACTGCTGGCGCTGATCGATAACGGCAAGCTATCGTTGTCCGCCACCAGCTTCCGGTTCAGGTACAAAGAAATATGGCACCAAGCCAATCTTGTTCAGGAAGATGAGGAGGAGGGAGGCGAGGCAAAGCGGAGCGGCAGCGTCCAGGTGAAGGACCTCGAGAGCGGACGGCTGTTTGTCAGCGTGCGAGAGTGGTATCGCTACGCCTCCACGAAGACGTGGGGCGAGACGGGCAACAAGGGACCGTTCCATGGCGCAGTGGCCATCGAGAAAGTGCACGTCTACCGCGGAGAAACGGATGTGGGCAAACTGCGAACCTTGACTACGGTGCTCGCTCAGCTTGAGACAGAGGAAGAGGAAGTTACAGCAGAGGAAGAAGAAAGCGAAGTGGAGATTGTGGAGGAAGAAGAACAAGAAAGTGAGGTTGAACCACAACGGACACAAACGTACCAGAAGCAAAAGAAAGAGAAGGACAGAGTGTCGAGAAAGCTAGTGAGGAAGAAAGCTAGCAAAGCGGTTCACAAATCAGAAGAAGAACCAGAACGAGAGGAGGAAGAAGACGGAGAGCAAGAAGAGAAACAACCCGCAGAAGAAACAGAGGAGCCAAAGGAGGCAGCAGACGAAATAGAAAGTTATTACCACAGCACAAACAAAGTTTTCTTGGCCGAAGACGAAGCGGGAGACTTTCGT
The DNA here is from genome assembly GCA_031835245.1 of Balamuthia mandrillaris. Taxonomy (NCBI): domain Eukaryota; phylum Discosea; order Longamoebia; family Balamuthiidae; genus Balamuthia; species Balamuthia mandrillaris. The sequence goes on from JAVKOQ010000231.1 coordinate 42,646, forward strand.
ATGCTTAATGAGTACCTTGGTGACACAAACAAATGGCAGCAATGCAGCAACGCCTCTGAGAGCACCGGAGACGCATCATCGCTCTCTAGAGGCAGAGACAGCGAAAGCGAAGGTTCTTTTTCTGCTTCGTCTTCGTCTGCTTCGTCTTGTTCTTGTTCTTGTTCTTGTTCTTGTTCTTGTTCTTGTTCTTGTTCTTCTTCTTCTTCTTCTTCTTGTTCTTCTTGTTCTTCTTGTTCTTCTTGTTCTTCTTCTTCTTCTTCTTCTTCTTCTTCTTCTTCTTCTTCTTCTTCGTTCTTCTTCGTTCTTCTTCTTGTTCTTCTTCTTCTTCTTCTTCTTCTTGTATTTATTTTGTTCCTTCATACTCTTTATTTGTTTCTTTCTTTGCCTTCGTCTTTTTTGCCTCTGCCTTCCCATCTCAGCTTCTTCAATCTCTTATTCACCGCGGCACTAACATTAACGAATAAACAGATGTCGAAGGAGTTGAAAACAAGATATGTTCGCCTAGAAGCGGCAATAGGGTTATTCGTGCTGGCACAGCAGTGTGGGACAAAATAATTCCAAGTGACGTGCTGGTCTTTGATAAACCGTTTCTTGGTACAGGTTCGTTTTCTGTTGTGAAACGAGGACGATGGTTCGACATGCCTGTCGCTGTTAAGTGCATAGACAAACGTAAGAAGCACTATTGCATTCTTGACATTCATCATGAGATCGATATTTGGTGGTACGTCCAAGTGTGTAACAGTGGATAAATGTATTTCGTCTGTTTGGCTTACCTCTCCGTTGTTCGTCTTCTCTCTCTCTCTCTCTCTCTCTCTATGGCGCTCCAGTTCTTACTCTTTCATTGCCAAAGGGAATCTCGACATCCAAACATAGTGGAGGTCTTTGGAGCAATAGAAGACGTGGACACAATGTGTATCATCATGGAGCGAATGCATGGAAGCCTTCAACAGGTACATTCTTCTCGTTTTTGTCCTTCTTCTGTTGTCTAAGTTCTCGTTCATTATTTTCTTGCGAGCAAGGCGTTGGAGCAATGGGGCGTTGGGAATATCTACAATCATATTCGGTCATGGAGCATGCAGATAGCCAGCGCGATGTCATTTTTGCATCGCTCCAACGTTTTGTTCCGGGACCTAAAGGACGGAAACCTTTTATTGGTACGTTTGCGAAGTCAACTTTTAGGAGCTTTAACTTGGTCTTTTAACTTGATTCTGTCTTTCATCCCTGTTAGTCATCAGATGCTTCTATAATCAAACTTACAGATTGTAAGTGATCCGTTGCTCGTCTTCTCTCTCTCTGTCTCTCTCTCTCTCTCTCTCTCTCTCTCGCTCTCTTCACTTTCTCTGTCTCCATTACCTATAACTTGAACAATACAACAGTTGGTTTGGCATCTCCATGCGATACTGCCGAGCGTTACATAATGGGTACACCCGAATTTATGGCGCCAGAGTTTTACAAAGATCATTTGGCTGGTACCTGCCCCTTTGTTGCTTTTCTTTTGTTGCTTTGCTTTTCTTGCTCTTTCTTTCCGTTCAGTGTTAACAGAGAACAAAACAAAGGATTTGGGGATGATGTGAAGCGACATGTACACAGCAAGAAACTCGATGTTTGGAGCTTTGGGATCTTGTTGTGGTAAAGCCTTCTGCTTCTCTGTTTTTATTTTCTCTTCCCTCTCTTTCCTTCTTTCTTCTTTGTCTTATGTACTGATAGGCGCGTATAAACTTCAGGAAAATGTTCCACCCAAGAACGTATCCTTACCCCAAGCTCAACCCCGTACATTACGGCAGAGGCAAACGACACAGGGACGTACTGCTCAAAGCAGTAAGCAATGGCAGAAGACCAATCATATCAAGAAATGTTCCATGTGAATGGGCAGGTTTGTAAAATCTATCCTCCACGTTCTTTTTTTCAAACAAAATGTTTCTTTTGGTTATATTTGTTTTTAATGTTGCTATTTTTTTTCTTTTGGGTCTGGTTAGACTTGCTGGAGCAGTGTTGGCATGCAGATCCGCTAGAAAGGCCTACCTTTGAGGAGATATTGCTTTCCTTGAGGTCCTTCCACGACCCACCCCCGCCTTCCAAACCCTTGTAAAAAATAAATTGCATTCAAACAAAGAAAAATTCTCAGTATGTCGACAAGTACATTCTTTCTATTCTGTCATTTATTGCCGACAAACTTGAAAAGGCGGGAAATGACATCATCACAAATGAAATTTCATACCGGTTGCGAAAAAGAAAGACAAGAATGGAGGAAGAGGGGGAGGGGTACCCCTATCCCGACCACATTGGGATAGAACAGGTCAGGGAGGCCCAGGAACGGATCGAAGGGCATGCCCACAGGACGCCCGTTCTGACCTGCAACGCCTTGGACCGACTGGCCGGAAGACAGCTGTTCTTCAAATGCGAGAACTTTCAAAAGGTGGGGGCGTTCAAGTTCAGGGGTGCCTTCAACGCGGTGGCCAAGCTGTCGGAGGAGGCGGCGCGCAAAGGGGTGGTCACCCACAGCAGCGGCAACCATGCCCAAGCACTTGCCCTGGCCGCGAAGCTAAGAGGCATTCCCGCCTACGTGGTAATGCCGGTGGACGCTCCTGCGGTGAAAAAAGCGGCCGTCCGAGAGTACGGCGCCACCATCATCGATTGTACCGACGTGAGCTCTCGGCAACCAACTGGTCTTTCCTTCTTCCCTACTCTTGCTTCTCTGACTGCTTTCTGTCTCTCCTTCTTGTCATTGTCATCCTTGATACTATTACCCCTCTTCTTCCAGTCTCTTACTTGTGCAAAGAAAGAAAGTAACATGGCAACACAACCAACGAAACAGCGGATAGAGTAGCCCAAGAGACGGGAGCAACGTTCATCCACCCCTACAACAATCCGGACATCATCGCAGGGCAGGGCACGATGGCCCTTGAGATATTGGCCCAAGTGGAAGACCTCGACGCCATCGTTGCTCCCATTGGAGGCGGCGGCATGGTTTGTTTTCCTATCTCCAGGGCCTCTTTTTCTGTCTTTCACCATTATCTCTGTGAACAAAACAACAAAAAAAGATAAGTGGTATATGTGTAGCGGCCAAAGCCCTCAAACCAGACATCCACATCATCGCCGCAGAACCCAAAGATGCAGACGATGCCTGGCGCTCCAAACAGGAAGGCCGCTTGGTCCCACAAACAGGCACCAAGACCATAGCAGATGGCCTTCGCACGGGGCTGGGCAGCCTCACCTGGCCCATCGTTCGCGAGCACGTGACCGCGGTGGTGACCGTCAGCGAGGAGGACATCAAAGCAGCCATGAGGTTGATTTGGGAGAGGATGAAGGTGGTGGTGGAGCCGAGCGCTGGGGTTGGCCTGGCTGCCGTGCTCCGCGGCAAGGAGTTCCAAGGGGAGGGGCACGCACCCTTCTCCTCCATGAAAAGGATCTGCGTGGTGTTGTGCGGCGGAAACGTGGACCTGGACAACTTTTCTTGGTAGCAGGTTGGCATTCGGCCAGCTAGCTTGCTTCCTTGCCTTACGTTACTGCCCTTGTTAGGGGGTGTATGCCTGCCCAATCTTCATTGGCCTTCAACCCCCCAATGTTTGCCTTTTTTCCCACTTGTTTGCCTTTCTTGCGCCTTGCGTAGGTAGAACTGGCGGAAATTCGACCGCCAATAAAAAGCTTATTTGTCGACGCGATCAATTTATGTTATGGCGTTGCCGTGCTACGGCTACCAAACCCCGATGGATCTGTTTAAATTTTGTGTTCCGATCCGGTGGAAACTACCTCTTTTGGAAATTCACGGAATTACTCAACCCGATGAAATGACAAAATGCAGCAATTTTGTCCTTTTGTTATGGTTGTGGTTCGAAGAAGTAGCAAAAGGGTTTCACCCGCAACCAAAAAAAAAAGTTCTATTCCGAGCAAGTTTCAAGTGGGTGGTGGGGCAAGGAAGAAATCTTTCTTCGAGGAGGAGAATAACCGCTTTTTTTTCCCTCTTGGTACAACGGGAAAAGTTGTCAGTTGGCAAAAGTGGTCTCTCTGCGCAAGTAGCAGCTAATTCTCCCTTCTTTTTGTTTTTCCCCCCCCCGACGCGTAGCGCCAAGGTTTAAAGAGCTCTCTATCTTCTTTTTTTTGTTGTTCTCTTCTCTCCTTCTTCTCTTCTTGGGGTGTCGTCTGTGACTTGTGTAGTGATTCCGTTTTGTGAGGGTTAGCTTACCATGCTGTCCCTCACACAAACCTTTACCAAAAAAAAAACATGTCGCAGCGGTTCATCGCTTGTGTTGGCACGGTTCTCCATCCATGCTTGGCCGTGGCAAGGCGCACAAGAAGCCACGAGAACGTCGCTCGTCCTCTCGCGCTGAAGAAGGAGCAGAACACGAGGAACGTGGGGGCATAAGAAGGAGCAGAACGGCGCACGACTCTCACCCCCCTTCAACCCACCGAGCGAGAAGGCAGCAAGCAGAAGGGAGCGAAGAACAAGAGGAACCAGAAGAAGAGGAAGAGGAAGAGGAACCAGCACGACAGGGTGATCAGCAACAACAAGAAGAGGAGGACAGCAACAGCGTGTGGCATTATTTCTCGATGTCCTCCAGAGCCGAGGAAAACCAAAGCAACATAGCTTGGGGCAAGTGGAACTGGAAGAAAACGAGCTTGTCTCAGACGTCAGCGCAAGGAGAAAGGGGAGCTGCAGGACCACAACAACAGCAGCACCAACAACACTCTGCGAGAAGGTCCACCATGAGGACGACAACAGAAGTGAAGCAACAGCTGCAACAGCAAGTCAGAGAGCTGAAACGGCAACTCATGGAGGAGCAGATGGAAGTTCGGCAGTGGCAAGCGCGAGTGGGCCAGCAGCAGCGGCAACCACAGTTTTCAGCTGCTTCTACTCCTGCGACTTCTTTTTCCTCGTTTTCATCATCTGCTTCTTCTTCGTCTCCTTCGTTTTCAAACGTGGAAGAAGGCAGACTGAGAGGAAGACGAAGACCACGGGCAACGGAGGAAGTTGCTTCAGAGGAGGAAGCGGACGTTGCCCCAACTGATAACGAACAAACACAGCTGCGACGGCATATCTCCTATGGAGAACAACCAACTAAGATCTTACCTTCTATTCATGAGTTATTCGCTTCTCCTTCTCCTTCTCCTTCGCCTTTTCCTCATTCCCTTTCTCCTTCCCCTTCCCCATCTCCTTCTCCTTTGTCTTCTTTTCTGTCCGCTCCACTTTCTCTTCAACAATTACCTCTACCTTCCGCCATATTTATTGGCGAACAACATCAAGAAAGAGCAAGTAATGAACGAGTGGAACTTGTGCAAGAAGAAGAAAAAGAAGAAGAAGAAGAAGCACAAGAAGAACAAGAACAAGAAGAAGAAGAAGAAGAGCAAATTAGAAGTTCTGCCGCATCTCTTTTACGGCTAGCCGAAGTTGCGGATCGATCACGCAGCATGAACCGTTCTCCTTCTCCATCTACTCCCTCTTTACCTCCCTTAAGCTCCTTGTTTGCAGAATCATTGCAATCGAAGCCAGTAACTGAACCTGTTCTACATTCTTCCTTACCCTTTTCTTCTACAACAATGTCCCTCTCTTCTTCTTCAAGACGGCCAACAACGAAGAACGTAACACGACATCCTTATCCAGAGCAACGACACCATCAACGAGAAAGAGGGAGAGCAACACGAGCAGGAACGAAAGACGAGATATGGACAAGCGATGCTTCTTTGTCTCTATTTAGCATGATGAAGGATCTGTTGAACAGCTATGCGACTCATTGCTACTATTGTCTACCAGTTCCATTTGCTGTCTTTGATGAAGGCAATCTTCGTTATCTGCTTTACACGAGGGAAGGTAGAGAGGAGATCACCCCTCTTTCTCTCAATCTTTGCGTTGTGTTGATGAACGCGGCGCAGATAGTTGGGAATGAGAGTTTGAGGCTGGAGTACTATAACAAAGCTCGGCTTCAACTCACTGAGCTTTTTGATAGGACCGATATGAGTATTGTGGAAGCTTTGCTTGGTATTCTTTTCTTTTCATATTTTTTGTGTCCCTTTCTTATCCAGGAACACGTTTCCACCCGTTCTTTTTTTTTAAACATCTTCCGTTCTCTCTGTCCACACATCTCTATCATTTCTGTTGCACTTTTACTGACAAATGTATCGCATTCAAAGGACTGACTCATCACGCCCTAAGTACGATGCAATACGAACAAATGGCATACTTGAGCCTGCTAGCTCTTCAAATCAGCAAACGGGCAGAAAAGCGAACCAAACGAGAGAAACATGTCTACCTGCGCACTCTTTACGTCTTTTCCATTATGCCGGGCGTTACCGACGACCGAAGCAAACGGACCCAAGTCTTTCGTGAGTTGAAACGCACCAAAAACGAGCTATGCTTGATGGCTTCCAACGAGCAAGAACGCATACAAGAACAAGAAAAAGAACAGCTAGGGAAGGAGGAACTGTTATATCATCCAGGAGAAGCAACTCTCTCCTCTGTTATTGACAGCTTGCCCTTTCCAGGTCTATATTCCGTTTGGGACTTATTCTGGCTGATCGATGAGGTCTTCGAAGGGTGCTCCATCTATCTAGTTGTTCAAGAAAAGGTGGATGCTTACGTACGACGGAAAGCAAGGGAAAGCAAGAGGATAGCTCAAAGCAAAATTGGCAATAGCGCTGCTCAGCATAAACAACAACGAGAAGAAAAGGAGGAGAGACGAGCGATAACGAAAACCAACGAATACCTAAAAGAAAAGAGAAGAGAGCGGCGAGAAAGGAAGAGACGAAAGAAGGAGAGGCATAGAGAACAAAAACAGGGACAAGAGCGACAAGAAGAGGGGAGAGGACGAGAAAAACGAGGGCCAAAAGGACGAGCAGCGAGAAGGAGTAGCCTTCAGAGAGAAAGACCCAAGAAAACACGAACAGCAGAAGAAGACACCCAGGAAGAGAGAGGACAAGGGAAACATGAAACAGAGTGGCCACGAGAGGAACGAATAGGAGGAAGTGCAAGACATGAAGAAAGCACGACAGAGAGCGAAACCGAGGAAGAAGAAAGCCATCCTGTGCACTTCGGAGACAATTTAAAGGTGGACGAAACAACCATCAATATGTTCGAACGATGGTTGTCCTCCTACAAAGAGGTTATTCTGGCTTATCTTGAAAAGATGGAAACCGTTGTGGCCACTAGTACCAACTTCAAGACGTGGTCTGATGTCTCTTTCACCTCCTCCACTCCATTGTCTTCTACCTCCACAACGACAACGACCAGCGGCAACGACCACCGGTTGCCAAGTTTTTCATCTTCGTTCTCCTCTTTAGGAACGGGTAATGAGTCCTTTTCTTCTCTTTCTTCTGTCGCACTGCAAGCAGAGAGCAGACAATCATCCCATCTTGGCGAGCCTTCTTCTCGACGAGAAGGCGATGAAAGCACCGCCTCCGAAACTTCCGAATTTAAAGGCTTCCCCTCTCTCTCCACATTTTTTACCTCCTCCTTTCCCTCTTCCTCCCACCTCTTTTCTTCCTTCTCTTCCACCACTGCCCATCTTTCACGAACATCGCCAATAACATCTACAACAAAGCGCCAAGACAACAAAGGGTTGTTGGGTCAAGACTCTGCTCTCCCTCTTCCTGCACTAACAACGCTGCGACTAATCCCGTTGGGCCTCAAAGCTGCCTGTTACTGGTGCATAGGTATCAAAACGGAGGCTCTTCGTTGTGCCATTCTCTTCTGCAACGAAACGACGAGGCCTGGCTTCGCTGATAATTATAGCTTTTGGGCTTCGGCTGTGTTGGGCATCATTGCCAACATCCTTTGGCGGATGAAGGAGCATGAGATGTTGCGAGAGTTCTTGAACAAGATCCTTCCTTTCACTTCCAAATATCCGACCGCTCACCTCATCTATCTTCGCTTTTATAACAAGTTGCAAGCGTTGGAACAGCGCAGCAGAGAACGGCGGCATCTGCGGCGGAAACGAGAGGAGGAAAGAAGGAAAAGGGAAGAGACAGAGGACGAGGAACCGCCTTCTATCATTGTTGGACGTTGGTGACCGATGGCCTCGAAGCGTTTGTTTGTGGCTCTCCGCCTTGTGTTATCTTATTGTACATATTTACAGCACTTTCTACATAGCTCAATTTTATCTTGAGAAACCTCTCAAACCTCTGCATTAGCGCGAGAGACGCCAAAGAGACTCTCGACTAATCTTTGGCACCTTTGTCAAACGTGATGTGGAAGCGATAAGGAGGCAGCGGGTCCACCGTTGCACGAAAGTCTCTATCCGCGAGAATGTCGATCACCATGTTCAATGTTTTTGGATCCTGTTGCATTATTCAGAAAAGAAAAAGTGGAGAGATAGTGCGGGAAGAGTGTTAAGGAAACAACAGTGGGGAAAGAGAAAGTGATGAGAAAGTTATGAGAGAGAGAGAGAGAGAGAGAGAGAGAGAGAGACGAACATCAAGAATGGGATCGTTGCAGCGAATAACAGCAACACCAATGAGAGCCTGTCTCTTGAGCAACGGGATGAAATGGTTTCGGACCAAGCGAGCGACCTGCTGGAAGGTGTGCTGATGGTACGTCTGATAGTCATCCAAACGCTGAACCAGATGAAGGCGAGCATGTTGGGTGAGCTCGGCCGCCAGCGGGATGTCCTTCAACGTGTTATAGGTATCTTGGTTGAGCTCGAGGCTGCTCTGATACTTGAGCTCCTTGGCGATGATCCGCTGCACCTCCTCGATGGAGCCGGAGGCATCGATGACGTTGTAAGGGAAGAGCTCCTTCAGGGAGCTCAGGCACTTGAGCGTCTGCTCGTTGAACGTCTCGAAGCGGACCTTGGCGGCTTTGACGGAGATGTCCGTCTCCCTCACTTCTATGAGCTGGCTGAGCAGCTCCGCATCTCCGCTCTCTCGGATGCGAGCGTTGTGCTCCAGCGCCATCTTGCCTCGATGGATCTGCCTGCGAATGGACTCCTTCTCATCCACATAGAGCACCGCCATGCGAAACCGAGGACGTGGAAAGCGAGCTGCCATCTGAGCCAACGCATCACCTCCACCTGCACTACTGGCATTAGCCGCAAGGTGCTGATACTTTTGATGCAAGGACTTCATCTTATCCCTGAGGAGCTTGATGGCGAGGACCTGCGTCTCGGTCCGAGGAAAGCCGTCGATGAGGGCTCCCTCTCTATAGACCTCCTTGGCTAGCTCGAAGAGGAGCAACTCCAGCACCTCAGCATCCCCAACAAGTCCTCCTTGAGCCTTGATCTTCTGTGCGTGGGGACTTTGCAAGAGGGAGGAGACCACGATGGGAGGGGCCGTGATGCCTCGCTGCTTCAGGATGAAGGCTGTGTTGGTGCCTTTGCCGCTGCCGGGGGCACCTCCCAGGAAGAGCAGCTCAGAGGGGAAGCATAGGTTCTGCTCGCCGCCCAGCTGGCGAGAGAGCTTGTTCCAAACGCGCGTGAAGGTCATGGTCGGGTCCTTAATGTCCACCGTTTTGGACCAGTACTCCACCAAGCCGCTCATCGTTACCGGCCCGTCGATGTCCTCAAAGAGCTTGAGGAACTCGTCCATTTCCACGTAGCCGCTGTTGTCGGTGTCGGCCACACGCATCATCTCTTCGATCTGGTCGTCCCGAAACTGAGCCGTCGGGGCGGTCGCCTCCAGAACGGCCTTCCGTATGTCCTCGTGCGTGAGGCGGCCGTCCCCATCCGAGTCGAACAGGCTGAACAGGCTTTGCACTTGCTGTCTTTTTGCTCCATTGGTGGGGTCAGGCGTCGAGTTCGAAGCGGCGGCGGCGGCGGTGGCCGTCGTTTCCAGCGAGCTGCAAAAGGGGCGAAGAGGGCCCGTTATGCGCCAGTTGGACGGATACCAACTCGCCCTCCCCCACGACGACGAAGGCAACGAGGGGCTGGAAGGAACGGACCATCGGGCAAGAAGCGGACGGCTCTGTCGAGGAAGGCCGATGGCCATAGGCGTGCTGGCTCTCCTCATTTTGTGTTCTTCTTTATTTACTCTTCTTATAGAAATTTTATGAAACAATAAAAAACAAATAAAGGTCATTATATCCAAAAGTAGACGCGCTTACGTCACCTAGGATAATTCGTTCGGGACATTAGGGCGGCACGGTGTGTCCAGACCCTTGAAGGATCTTTGTCCAGTGAATCCCTCCCAGCAGGGGAACCCGAAAGGGGAGGACGGATTTCGTCCCTGTTCATGTAAACAACAACTCCTTAATAAAGTTAGTATACAAAAACAAGAAAAACGGGTGTTTGTCATTTTTTTCTTTCTTTTCTTTCTTTCTTTATTTTCATTTGCATAAAAAAAAAACCCAAAAAGAGTAGCAAAAGAGTAGAAGAGAAAGAACCCCTTCCTGCTACCTTGATCTCTATTTCCTCTCCCACTCTCCCCTACCCCCCCCTCCCACTTGCGTTAAAGACCCTTCCCGCTCCTTCCTTTTCGTTGTTGCTCTCTTTGCTGCTTTATTTATTTATTTATTTTTTCCCTATTTATTTATTATTTAAAAAAAACAAATAATAACGGTCGATCGGTCGATTTGCATGGAAGGCACTGCTGAAGAACAAACGCTCGGAGCTCCCCTCTCGCTGCAGCAGCAACAACAGCTCACCCCGGACAAAGCCAAGGAAAAGGACGAACAGGAGGAACTGCAGCTGCAGCAAGCCAACGGTCACCGCCACCACAAATCGGCGGAAACTTCTCAACAAGAAAAAGGAAAAGAGAGGGACGACAAAGAAAAGGAAGAAGCAAGCATGAGCGCAGCGCAGCCAAAGACAAAAGCGAACAACGTCGGGGAGAGCAGCAAGTCCTCGACGGAAGCGAGGGAACACCCGATGAGCAGCGTGGCGGAGTACGTCCAGGCCTGCGGGGGCACGCGGGTCATTGAGAAGGTCCTCATCGCCAACAACGGCATCGCCGCCGTCAAGGAGATGCGGAGCGTGCGTCGTTGGGCCTACCAGAACTTTGGCGACGAGGGGGCCGTTCAGTTTGTGGTGATGGCCACCCCGGAGGACATCAAGGCCAACGCGGAGTACATACGCATGGCTGACGAGTTTGAGGAAGTGCCTGGCGGCTCCAACATCAACAACTACGCCAACGTCGACCTCATCGTTGACATTGCAGAGAGAAGAGGTTTGTTGTCTTTTTCCCAGCTTTTCCACCTCACTCTCTGTCTTGGTTTCTCTCTCTCTCTCTCTCTCTCTCTCTCTCTCTCTCTCTCGTGCGTCTTTTTCATCACCCTTTTCCTCTCTCTGGTCATCTTCAACTCCTTTCTGAAAATAAAAATACCAAAACATTAAAACATAACAAAAGGAGTGCAAGCGGTATGGGCAGGATGGGGTCACGCTTCCGAGAATCCACGCCTGCCAGAGGCCTTGTCCAGGACCAAGAGCAAGATAGCGTTCCTGGGTCCTCCCGCCAAGGCCATGCGAGACCTGGGAGACAAGGTCTGCTCTACAATCTTGGCGCAGTCAGCCAACGTGTCGGTGGTACCATGGAGCGGGGAGGGCATCACCGTAGACTATGCCAAGGATGGCATCACGGACGAGGTGGTGCTCAGGGCCACCGTGCGCAGCGCTCAGGAAGCCTTGAAGGCGTTGGAGAGGATCGGCTATCCTGCCATGATCAAGGCCTCGGAGGGCGGAGGCGGTAAGGGTATTCGCAAGGTGCTTAAAGAAGAGGAGGTGGCAGCGGCATTTCGTCAGGTCTCGTCGGAGGTGCCTAATTCTCCCATCTTCATTATGAAGATGGTGCAGAACTGCCACCACTTGGAGGTGCAGGTTCTTGCTGACCAGTACGGCCAAGCCATATCCCTCTACGGCAGGGACTGTAGCGTACAAAGGCGTCACCAAAAAATCATTGAGGAGGGTCCGGTCATCGTGGCTTCACCCGACGTTTGGGTGGAAATGGAACAAGCAGCAGTAAGATTGGCCATGATGGTGGGGTACGTCTCGGCAGGTACCATCGAGTACCTTTACGCCGATGGCAAGTACTACTTCCTGGAGCTCAACCCGCGGTTGCAGGTGGAGCATCCAGTCACCGAGCAAATCACGAACATCAACTTGCCCGCAGCTCAGTTGAACGTTGCGATGGGCATTCCTCTCCATCGCATTCCCGAGATACGAGAGTTTTACGGAGAGGAGCCATTTGGTACCTCCGAGTTTCCTCTTAACTCTCCTTCCAAGCCTCAGAAGCCTCCTGTTGGTCACGTTATCGCCTGCCGTATTACCGCTGAGGTTCGCCACTCCTGCCTCCATTCTTTGTTATTTTCTTTTGTTCTTCCTTCCCTCCTGGTTTGACTGTTATTATTGGTCTAGAATCCAGACGCAGGGTTCAAGCCTACAAGCGGAGAAATCAATACTTTGGATTTCAAGTCCAAACCCAACGTGTGGGGCTATTTCTCAGTTGACAGCACTGGTTCCCTCCACGAGTTTGCTGATTCGCAGTTTGGTCACTTGTTTGCATGGGGCAAGAACCGCAGCGAAGCCAGACAAATCATGGTATGGTTCTATTTCTCATCTGCCATCTCCAATCTCATATTTCTCACCCTTTCTTTCTTTTCGTTTTTTTTTTGTTTATTTTTCAGGTTTTGGCTTTGAAAGAGTTGAGCATTCGTGGTGAAATTCGAACTCCTGTTGAAGTGCTTGTTCATCTCATGGAGACTGAAGCCTTTAAAACAATGGAAATTAGCACCTGTACGACATTCTTTCTCACTTTTCCTTGACCAAACTTGCTTAGGATGTATTTTTCTCTCTCTCTCTCTCTCTCTCTCTCTCTCTCTTTAAAATAGCGTGGTTGGATACGTTGATTGCACAGGAAGTGGTAACGCAAAAGCCAGACACCTTCCTGGTGGTGCTTTGCGGAGCGGTCTACAACGGGTTCACGCAATTCTTGGCCATGCGAGAGCAGTTCATCTCGTACTTGAAAAGAGGACAAATTCCTGGTCACGAGTTCTTGAGGACGAGCTTCCCCGTTGAACTTATTTACAATCAAACCAAGTACAACTTCATCGTGAGGATGACCGGCCCTCGTAACTTTCTTATTTCCCTTGAGGGCTCCGACGCAACAGTTCGTTCCCTTTTACCCCCTTTTCCTCTTTTCTTATTCTTTTATTAATTTTGTCTCTTTGTTTTGTGTCTTCAACCATCAGGGCGTTGAAGCGGAGGTTCGATATTTGAGAGGAGAAGGACTGTTAGTGCTGTTGGATGGTAAAAGCCATGTTGTCTATGGCAAAGAGGAGGTCACAGGGCTTCGCTTGACCATTGGCCAAAGGACCGTTATGTTTACCAAGGAGCATGATCCCTCCACCTTGCGTACCGCCACCCCCTGCAAGCTGGTTCGTTATCTTGTGGATGATGGTGGTCACGTTAAAGCTGGTCACGCCTATGCTGAGGTATTGGCCTTTCCTTATTGATTCTTGTGCGGGTCATTCTTTTTGTTTAACTCCTTTTCCTTTTTCTCTTTTGCTCCCTCTCTCTCCTTTCCGCTCACACGGTGTAGGTGGAGGTAATGAAGATGTATATGCCTCTGATTGCAAAGGAATCAGGCACCATTCGTTTTATTAAACCCGAGGGCAGCTTCTTGAACGCGGGTGATGTTCTCGCAACAATGGTGTTGGATGACCCAAGTTCCGTCCGAACTGCTACTCGCTTCAGCGGTCAGTTACCAGAACTGAAGAAGCCAAGGACTACGGAAAGCAAAGTCCATCAGCTTCTGCGCTCCACCTTAAACGCTTTGTTATTGATCCTGGTACGCCCGTTGTTCTTTCTGCTATCTCTCTCCCTCCCTCTCTTCCCCTCCCTCTCCTCCCTGGGATCTCTCCTCTCCCGCTCGTATTACTCACTTAAGCTCTCTGATTATAGCAAGGTTATGACAACACCACGATGGTCGATACCGTCAATAACCTGTTCAATTATTTGTACGATCCAAGGTTGCCTCTCCAGGAGTTCCAAGAAGCCATCTCTGTGGTTCCCTCTTTTCCAGCTGCTCCAGAAATATTGCATAGCCTTTTAGCCAAAATAGACAAGGGTTTGAAAGCCTACGAAGCTAGTTTGTTTGACATTCACTCTCTGGACGAGCCGATCTCTCCTACACCTATCAAGCGAGGTTTGCTGTTTCTCACGCTCTCGCTCTCCCCCTTTCTCTTTCGTTCCTGCGTGTAGCATCTTTGATTGACACATATTAGTTGCCACAGGTGGTCAAACAGCAGCGTTGATGATGGAGTTCCCGGCCACGCATCTGCTTAGCATCATCAAGCATCATTTGGAGACCAATCGTAGTAAGCTCAGCGCTGCTGACTTTGCCAACTTCCAAAAGACAATTCAACCGTTGGTAGATTTAGCCCAGGGCTACGAGGCAGGCTTGGATGGCAACGCTGTGAGGCGCATTTCTAGCCTTTTGGAGGAGTATCTCAAAGTGGAAAATCTGTTCCAGGCCAGACACGCTCCTCGCGTCTTGCTTGAGCTGAGAGATCAACACAAGAATGACTTGCTCAAGACTTTTGAGATTGCTCTATCCCACTACAAGGTACAATTTCTCATTTACCTATATGCATTGCAAAAACTACAAAAAACTACAAAAAAACATAACAACTCAACAAAAGAACTAACATTTTTATTTAGGCCGAAAGCAAGTCAGCTATGCTTCGCTATTTGTTGCGTTGTGTAGCACATGTGCAATGGTCTTGCATGAAAGATTATATTGGACTTTTGCACGACCTCGCTGCATTGAACGGACAGGGCAATGTGGAAGTCAGTCTTAAAGCTCGCCAATTGCTTATTCGCTATCAGGTCTCTCTTTCTCTTTCTTAATTTCATCCTCGAAACGATGTTCTTATGCCCAAATCTCGCTATAACAGTTGCCCTCTTTCAGTCAACGCAAAGTAACAATTGAGGATTACTTGCGGACAACCTTAGAGCAAAACCCCGCAGAGCGTATGCAGAGAATTAGCAAGCTGGTTGATCAATCGTCATCCATGTTCGACGTGTTGGTCACATTCTTTTCCCACTCTAACCTGGACATTCAAAAAGTGGGATTAGAAGTTTACATTCGACGCACTTACTGCACTTATAACATTCCTAGCTTGACGGTTGGCAAGAACGCAACAAACGGCGTGTTGTGGGGAGAATGGCTCTTCACCCTTCCTGATATTCATTTTCATACTTCCTCTTTATCGGAGAGTGAGAAGAAAAAACGTACGTTTCCGGCTACTTCTTTAGTAGCCCGGATGTCTCTTTTATTCCGTTTATTCAGTTATCTTTGCAATCAATTATTTACTTATAAATTCATTTTCCAAATACAGGACTGGCCTCACATGAATCAGTGGATGATTTGTACCTCCTTTCCAAACAATTGGAGCAAGAACAGCAGCAACCAAAACCGGACGAAGACGACGAAGAAGGGGATTCCGGCTATCAGCGGTACGGCATGATGCTTGTCTTTGAGGACTTTGAGCAAATGGCATCCTTGTTCGAGGATTGCCTGGCCTCCTATCAACCTCCCGAAAGAGACGAAGCCAACGCTCATACTGAATACCTCAACGTCCTTAACGTCGCGCTGATTCAATCTCCCGAAGAAAACGGCGGAGACTATGTAGTAGGCCCTGACGGAGAACTCAGCCGCTATCCCTCGCCAAACGCCAGTGCTAGGGTGGTCGCCCAGTTCTCCGACTTTCTGAAGGACAGATCCACTTTGCTCAAGCGATTGGGCATCCGTCGCGTGACACTGGTCATTACTCGCATGGAACAGTTCCCAGAATTCTATACCTTCAGGGAACGACTGAGCTTCAGCGAGGATTCCATTTTCAGACACATCGAACCTCCATTGGCTTACCACTTGGAGCTTAACCGTCTTTCTAACTACAACATAGAACTCGTGCCAACTGCCAACAGACAGGTTTGCTGCTCTCCTGTCCTTATTTTCTACTTTTTAACGTTTTTTTTTTCTTACCACCATTTTCTTTCCGTTTAGCTTCATTTATACTATGCTGAAGAAAAAGGAAGAGAGCGCCAGTTGGATCGTGACAGGTGCTTCTTCGTGCGTGCTGTGATTCGTGAAGGAAACGTTTTCGTGAGCCCATCTTCGATCCACATGCATGACTTGCTCCACGCTGAAGGAGAGCGAGTATTTGGAGAGGTACTGTTCCTCTTGGTTTTTACTAACTGAAATTTTTTACTGAAGGAACTTTTCTCTCTCGTAAAGGCATTGAATGCTCTGGAGCTAGCTATGGGAGATGCCCGTTTCCAAAACTGCCAGAACCATCATATCTTCCTCAAATTCGTCCCAGAGGTTGTTTTCGAGCCAGAGAAAGTCAACACTATTATTCGTACTTTGGCGGATCGGTATGGCAGGCGCTTATGGAAGCTTAAAGTTCGAGAACTGGAAGTGATGGGTATGTTGAAGCAAGGAGATACTTCCATTCCCATCCGATTCTTCGCTTCCAATCCATCTGGCTACAACTTCCAGGTTTGTTGCTTCTCTCTCATTTGATTTTTATTTGCTAACTTTATTATCTCCGTTTAGGTGGACAGTTACATTGAAGTGAAGGAGCAAGGAGAACAAGGTCGTACCAAAGTAACGTTGACTTCTATTGATCCCAGAAGAGTGGGACCGTTGCAAGGTCACGATGTGCGTGAGCCATACCCAGTTCTGGACTCTATCCAGCGCAAGCGTACGTTATTTCGTTGCTTTGTTTTTTTTTTATCTGTATTTAGGGTAAAGTTGCATGATCTTATGTAAGCGTCGACGCTTTCTAAAACAGGTTTCAATGCGCGCAAGAGCAACACGACCTATGCTTACGACTTTATTGAAGTATTCAGAGCGGCTCTTAAACAGTCGTGGAAGAAGTACCGAAACAACATTATCAGAGCTCGCCAAGAGCGAGAACAAAATCCCAATTTGGGTGACCCCAAGGTGAGCCTTGGTTATCTCCTCTTTGCAGAATATTATTCCATCCAATATTAAATTCTCTCACACAGGACATCAAAGAAGTGCCAATGCCGAGAGAGATCCTGAAGGCCTTTGAATTGGTCCCTGATTCGCAGGCAGAGAACGGACTGAAGGAAGTCCAACGCCCGATCGGCAAGAACGACATAGGCATGGTAGCATGGCGGTTGGAACTCTTTACGCCCGAATGCCCCAAAGGCAGACAGGTCATCGTCATCGCCAACGATATTACCTTCCAAATTGGTTCTTTCGGCCCAGCAGAGGATCACTTCTTCAAGAAAGCATCGCAATATGCCCGTAAGTTGGGTCTGCCTCGTATTTACCTGGCCTGCAATTCAGGAGCGCGCATCGGGCTGGCTCAGGAGATAAAGGACACCTTCAAGTTGGCTTGGGTGGATGAGAATGACCCAGCCAAAGGCTTCCGCTATCTCTACCTGGACGAAACCACTTACCAGAAGCACCAAACATCTGTCAACGCCGACAAAGTAGATAAAGACATATGGAAGATCAAAGACATCATCGGTGCAGAGGACGGGTTGGGAGTGGAGAACTTGAGAGGTTCCGGCATGATTGCCGGAGAGACCTCTCGCGCCTATGACGAAATCTTCACCATAACGCTAGTGACAGGCCGCACAGTTGGCATTGGTGCCTATCTTATCCGTCTTGGTCAACGTACGGTGCAAAATCAAGGACCCATTCTCCTGACGGGCGCTCCCGCCTTAAACAAAGTGTTGGGCCGAGAAGTCTACACCAGCAACGTGCAGTTGGGTGGTCCTCAGATCATGTTTGCGAACGGAGTGTCCCACGTGGCTGTCAACGATGAGCTTAAGGGAGTGGCCGCCATTCTGGACTGGCTGAGCTATATCCCTTCCCAAAAAGGAGCTCCTCTGCCCATCCTTCAGACCTACGATCCCGTGGATAGGGACGTGGCGTTCATGCCGCAGGAGAACATGCCGTATGATCCTCGGCATATGATCGCAGGCTATATCGTGGAGGGAGGCCAAATCAAAGGCAATGGCGATAAAGACAGTTACGATAAGCTGGATGCTGATGATCTCTCCTTCCTCACCGCTCCTACCAGCGGAGGAGAAGAGGAGAACACTGGAACGTGGATCAGCGGATTCTTCGACAGGGATTCCTGGCAAGAAACGTTGGCAGGATGGGCCAAAACGGTAGTCTGCGGACGAGCCAGGTTGGGAGGCATCCCTATCGGTGTCATCGCCACCGAAACGCGTGTGATGGAGCGCGTGACACCCGCCGATCCTGCAAACCTCGACTCCGAAGAGTCAGTCGTGCAGCAGGCTGGTGGTGTATGGTTCCCTGACTCTGCCTACAAGACCGCTCAGGCCATCAAGGACTTCAACAAGGGAGAGGAACTGCCGCTCCTCATCTTCGCCAACTGGAGAGGCTTCTCTGGCGGTATGCGTGACATGTTTGATGAGATCCTTAAGTTTGGCAGCTATATTGTGGACCATCTGAGGGACTACAAGCAACCAGTGTTCATCTACCTGCCACCCTTCGCCGAGCTGCGAGGCGGTGCTTGGGTAGTGTTGGACCCCACCATCAACCCCCATATGATGGAGATGTACGCCGCTGAGAACTCGAGGGGAGGCGTGTTGGAGCCCAGCGGTACCGTTGAGATTAAGTTCAGGGACAGAGACCTGAAGAAGGCCATGCACCGACTCGATCCTGTTCTCATTCAGCTCTCCACCTCCTTGAAACATATCTCCACAGCTGCAGCTTCTTCCAGCAACAGCGAACCCGAGAAACAGAAAGAGAAAGGCAAGCCTCATAGCGATTCCGACGATGATGAAACGGTGCGACCGGCAGTTGCCAAGAGACAACAAATCCTTGCCAAGATAGCACAACGTGAGGATGCCCTCATGCCCATCTACAGGCAGGCAGCAGTCGAGTTCGCCGCGCTGCACGACACGCCCGGGCGCATGAAAGCCAAGGGCTGCATTCACGACATCGTCCCGTGGCGCCGCTCTCGCGAGTTCTTCTACTACCGACTTCGCCGTCGGTTGGCCGAAGAGCAGCTCCGCAAACGCATCGCTGAGGCCAACGATGGCGCCTGGACCTACAGCCAAACCACTCAAGTGCTTCAAAAATGGTTCCTTCACTCTTCGAGGCAACAACAAGCAGCTGCTTCTAAGGAGGAAGCCGAGAAAGAGCAAGGTGGTACTGATGGAGACTCGGCATGGAAGGATGATAAACTAGTGGTGGAGTGGTTGGAGGGAGACAAGCAACAGATAGAAGAGCAGATCAAGAAGGTCAGGCAGGACACCATCAAGTGGAAGGGAGCCAAGTTGGCGCAGGAGGACATGGACGCTTGGCTGCTGATGATCACCGAGACCCTCTCCACGCTCGACCCAACCCAAAAGCAAAAGGTGCTTCGCTCCGTGCAAAGGGCCGCCAAAGGCAGCAAATGAGAACAAGCCGTTCATTGCCTGGTGGTGGTTGCAAAGTAGAGCGGCTCGTTGCATTTATCTCATTCGCCAAAAAACAATAAAACTCCTTTCATTAATATAACATATTATTCCGTTTATTTGTTTATTTATTTATTTATTTTTCTGCTTTGGTCCTTCGGCAAAGCAAAAGTTAAAAATAAAAACAAACAGAGAGAACGAGGCATGCAGGCGATCGTGGTGGTGTTGTTGGTGGTGCTCTGCGCGGCGGTGCACGCGGTGGATCCCTTGGGAGAGTGGCGCCCTGGAAGAGCGACCTACTACAACGGAATAGACGGGGGCAACTGCGGGTTTGGGGCTGTGCCGACGGACTCCTATCCCAACGGCCATATCGCAGCTCTGAACGAGGCCTGGTACGACGAAGGCGCCAACTGCGGAACCTGTTGGGAGGTGCGCTGCGTCTCCGATCTGAACGGAGACACCACGAAATGCATCACATCCGAAACGGTCATCGTTACCGGTAAGTAATATTATTTCTTTCTTTTAAACCATAGTTATTCAACGGCTTAACATGTTTATTCTCCTTTTGTTTGTTTGTTGGTTCTTCGTAACAGTAACGGACAACTGCCCTGTGGACGACAATCCCGAGTGGTGCTCCGGAGACAAAGAACACACCGACTTGAGCTTGTCCGCGTTTACTACTCTCGCTGAGCAGGTGACTGGCGTCATTCTCACCGAACATCGTCGTGTGAATTGTCCTGTTACTGAAAACGAAGACATCCTTGTTCAATTCCACGTGGACTCCCACGAGGTTGGTCCTCTCCCTCTCTCCCTTCTCTCTCTCTCTCTCTCTCTCTTTCTCGTCTTAGCTCTCTTCCTCTCTTTCTTTCTCTCCCTTTCTCTCTCTCTCTCCCCCCCTCTCTCTCTCCCTCTCCCTCTCCCTCTCTCTCTCTCTCTCTCTGTCTTATCTCTTTCCTCCCGTCCTCTTGTTGTCTCGTTCTCCTCACCCCTTCTTTTTGGTGTGCTTCGGCCATGATGTAGTGGTGGTTCGCTTTTTATGTGAAGAGGGTGGGCGGCACCGGTTCCATCTCGGAGGTCTGGATACAAGGCTCGAACATGGGCACACCGCAAGCCCTCTCCAGGCAGGAAGGGGGATACCTGTGGGATTACAGCGGGCAGGTGGAGGCTCCCGTCTGGATCAAGTTCGTGCAAGAAGGCGAGGAAGTGGAAGGCGAGATCAGCGGAAGAGGAGCTGGTCAGGAGTACTCCACCGGAGCTCAGTTCAGCGTCACCTACACCCCCCCGGCTGATGGAGGCGATGGCGCCGACGGCGATGATGGCGATGACGGGACCGCTACCGATGGCGGAGACGGCGGAGATGGAGGCACAGCAAGCCAGCTCATCCCTTTTCTGCTGGCCTTTTTGTTTTGAATCGAGTATCTTCTAGTGGAGGTGGAGGAAACAGCATTAGGCCAGGCAGCTGCGCGGTGCTCTCTCTTCTTTTGTGGTAAATACTTTGTTTCTTTTCGTTTTTTCTCCTGTCGACAAAAATTAAACAACAAATGACTGAAAAGAAATGGCAAGGGTACAGAGGGCTGCAAAAAAAGTCCTTGCGCTTCCCTGCTACTTTTCGCGGGAAAAATTAGTGTCGACAAGGACCACCGCCAGACCCAACCTTTGCACGTCGGTCAAATTAATTGGCCAATAAAAAGAAGGAAAAGAAAAGAGAAGAAAAGAGATGAGGAGGCTGCGGTGGAGGAGGGGCACGCTTTGCTGCTGCCCAATGGCGCCGCTTGTTCTGCTGCGTTCTAGCGTTCACGCTGCTGCCACTGATTCGTAATGGCGAGGGGCGTAACCTGCCCGTCCCACTCTACAACCATGAGCAGCATGTGACCGTGCCAGTGAAGGTATTCTTCGCCCTCTCCTCCCTCCTACTTTCTTTTCTTTTCTTTCGTAGTGTGACGGAAAGCTTTTCTTTGTTACAACAGTCTTCGGTGGGCATCTCAGCTACAGCGCCCAACAGCAACCTGGACTCCATGGACTCGCTTGCTGTTCGGTCTTGGCCTGCTGGTGCTCGTCGTAGTCTTCTTTCGTTTGACTGCTCCTCGGCGTTTGACCCTTCCGTAGAGAGCCTCTACAAAGTTGAGCTCCATCTTTACATTAGCAACCTACGGTCTCTCTTCTCACTTCTCTGCTCTCTGCTCTCTGCTCTCTGCCCTCTGCTCTCTGCTCTCTGCTCTCTGCTCTCTGCTCTCTGCTCTCTGCTTCTCTGCTCTGCTCTCTGCCTCTGCTCTCTGCTCTCTCTGCCTCTCTTGCTCTCTGCTCTCTGCCTCTGCCTCTGCTCTCTGCCTCTGCTCTCCTCTCCCTCTCTCTCTCTCTCCTCTCTCCTCTCTCCTCTCTCCTCTCTCCTCTCTCCTCTCTCCTCTCTCCTCTCTCGCTCCTTGTAGCTGACATTGATTTAAAGGAGCAAACGCTCGGCAGTGGAGGTGCGCGCTATGCCAAGCTCAGTGGCAAGCTTGGATACCAGCAAGATAACTTGGAACTGTGGTGAAGATGCAGACCCCTACAACCTCCTTCCTGATTGCGCCGAAAAATGGAATGGGGGCTTCTTTTCCTCTCCAGCCTCTGGTATTGTTCTTTACTTTTTCATTGCTCTCTCGGCCTCCTTCTCCTATAGCTCATTACTCCCACAAAGCAAGCTACAAAGCGGATGGCGAATGGATGGTATTGGATGTGACAGCTTTAGCTCAGAGTGGTGCCCATTCCTTCTTGCTGATATCTGTAGATGAATCGAAAGGCGCCACCGATGTCGAGTTTGCAAGAACCGGCGAACATGCACCATTCCTCAACGTGACAGTACCGGCCATTCCTCCTCCAGTATATCCTCCAGCCGGATGTGAGGACCGATTCATTTCAGTGGAATGGCCAAATGAACAACTAACCTTTCACGTAGTTCATTGTGCAAAGAAGAAAGGCGTCCTCTCTTCTGAGCAGAGGACACTGCAAGAATTGATAAGCTTGAAATCTGCTCGTGACATGGACCTCAACGTTGTTTTTCTGCACGGCGTACCAAGCAATGCCTTCATGTGGCGAAACGTGTTGGCTTCCTTGACCGATGTCGCAACCGTTTGGGCTGTTGATGCAATTGGAGCCGGACAATCTAGCAACCCCAATCCCCAAAAGTATGTCCTCTCTCACTTGTGTCCAATCAGTTCTCTCTTCTCCGTCTTGCTTTATCTTCTTTGCTGCCATCAATACTAAGACCAAACAACAGGTTTGACTACCTCTATGAAAGTCAAGCAAAAGCGAATACACTACTTTTGGACAAGCTCAACCTCTCCAACATTATTCTCATTTTGGAAGATTGGGGCAGCCTTGTCGGAATGAATTATGTTGTAGACCGTCCAGAACGCGTTGCTGGTTATGTAATGTGGGAAACTCTTCTGCGCATATGTGGGCCAGAATTCGAGTTTATGGGACTTTGCTCCTCTAAATATCACCTTCCTGCGATTTTGGAGGACATACCCCCATTGCTTCAGGATAGAGCATACCCGCTGCAGTGAGTGTATCAATGTTGGCCTTGAATACTTTTTCAATGAGTCGTTGCCATCCTTTGCAGTGCGTATTCCTTCCTTCTCACCATTTGATTTGTTCTTCTTCTATTCTTGTTTTTTTTTTTTGTTGTTGTTGTTCTTGTTGTTGTTCTTGTTCTTGTTCTGGTTTTTCTTGTTCTTCTTCTTAAGTTTGATACATCCTGCAGGCTGAAAAGGACCGAGAGTACTGTTACAAGCTGGATAACATGACAGCAAGCGAAAATGAGATTGGCATAGGTAAATTCAGGTAACTATGTTTACAACCCTTCCACTACTTCACCTGCTGCTAACTGGCCATATTTCATTCACAGATATTTCTTTATGCCTGGTCCTCAGTTTTTGACCACCCGCACACTGAGCGCAGAAGAAAAACTGGGATATTCGAAGTATGCGGACAAGGATCCAGCCTCTCGCTTTGCGTTTTCTCGCTGGCCCTTCAGTCTTACAGACGAGTCACAGACTCCATTTATGCTGGGTTTGGTACAGCGGCTACTAGCCTTGCACGCCAAGCTCAGAAAGTCCACTGTCCCTGGCCGGTCTTTGGCATGGTCCTTCCCTCCTTTTGGTACAATTACCTTCTCTATATCTTCCTCTCTCCTCTCTCTCTCTCTCTTGATTTAACTCTCTCTCTCTCTCTCTCTCTCTCTCTCTTGGGGCTCTCCACTCATTTTTCTCATGTATGCAGGGAATGCGGTGGCCGGAATTGTAGATACAGGATACCTCAAAGAAGCGTATCCATCCATCAAACAAAAGGAGGTGCACCCATGGTCTGGTCACTTTATGGCCGAGTCTTTTCCGTTTGCAGTGCAAAAAGAGATACGCGACTTTTTGTTCCAAGAAATTGTGCCCGCACTCCCTTGAAGCAGCAGTTTCTTTGAATAAAGTGAACATTTGTACATAAGCCTGCTCTCTGCGTCTTGGCTGGTGCATTGCCCCCCCTCTCTCTCTCTCTCTCTCTCTCTCTCACTCCCTGTGCCTTAATAAGAGGGATACGTTGGCGTTGGAGGTGCCGCTGGTGCTCATGGTGCTCATCTTTTATCTTGGTCTCACCTTTTCTTTTAATTTAATATAGCGCAGAAAGCGGCAAAAAGAAAAAAAATTGTAACAAAGTGAAGAAAAGAATGACACACACAAGTAGGGTTGCGCTGGTTGTTAGCACGGTGGTCTTGCTCTGTGCTTGCTTGTGGGGTGGCCTTGTTGATGCTCGGTATCGGGAGCCGGGTCTCAAGCGAGCCAACGCCGCTGGGCCTTCGTTTCGACTTGTGCGCAGCGCGGAAGACAAAGGTTGCGTCCACCCGGCAGATGCCGTGGCGCCCTTTCTGGAGGCGGGCATCCCGTTTGAGCTGGTGGTGTTCCTGCCGCCATCTTCCTTTCGGGAGTTAACCTTGCTGTACAAGCGCATGGCTGCTACTTCAGTCTTCACCAAGCCTCTTTATTATAATCAGCAACGCGGCCGTGGCACTTCTTCTTCGATCTCTCCGTCGGATTATCCAGCCTTAAGCAAAGAGTTGGGTCTTTCCCGCTTCCTCCTCGTGGTGAGCGCTCTGCGACATCGCTTCAGCCTGCCACCGGACGACAACCCTTCCACCTCCGAGCAAGAAAACATTCTCTACCAGCTGTCATTCCTGCTGAACGGAAAATGCAAGCAAGGAGCGGCTGCTGGCTTTCCCTCTCTGAGGGCTGCTTCCCT
The DNA here is from genome assembly GCA_031835245.1 of Balamuthia mandrillaris. Classification (NCBI taxonomy): domain Eukaryota; phylum Discosea; order Longamoebia; family Balamuthiidae; genus Balamuthia; species Balamuthia mandrillaris. Next base: position 67,236 of record JAVKOQ010000231.1, read on the forward strand.
CCGAAACCAATCCGACATTTTGGAGGCTTTCTGCATGGACCCTGGTTTTGCCATTGCCCTCGAGGAAGCTAAGCTTACTCTCTTACAGAGTTTCAATAGCACTTGTACAGAAGAAATATGGACTGATGATGGTTTGTTCCCCTGCTATTCTCTCGTTCATTCTGCTGGTAACAACTCGGCGCACAGAGGAGCAAGCCAGGCTGTGCGTGGAGAGCGCGAAGCGGTACATGGCCTCGTTGACAGACGCTGGCAAGGTGGGCCTCTACTGCTACACGCTGGGCGGGTCATGGAACTACCGCATGGCCATGCTGCCTTTTCTGCACAAGACAGCCAACGCTACCCTTGATGAGCTGCGAGTCATCCAACAGTGGCTTCCTGCGGCTTGCGCCATCGACGAAATTGCTGCAATGCCGCCATACATCTCTGGTCCTGTTTTTTCTGGTCAAGGCAACCACACCATTTATCAGTACTTTCAGGTTTGATTTATTTGTTTCGTCCTTCTTCCTTGTATTGTGCTTTGAACTACGTGTTGATTTTGGCGGCTTTGACGACAGCCAGGAGCGTTGGTAAGTTATGACGCGCCCATTTCGACATCAATGGATGTTAATGGTAGCTTCCCGACGCCTATCCAACTGGAGTTTCACGGTTTGAAGTCAAGTGCTGTTCGCATCGAAGCCATCTCTCCTCACACCCAACAGAAGGTTTATGCTCACTTCTCGTTTCTCTTGTGTTTTGCTTTGTGGTTGTCTTCTTGTTCTTCTTTTTTTTTAACACTTTAGGCTTTTGTCCTTCATTTTTTTCACAGGAGGCATTACTTCTTGCAAACCAAATGTTTTTAGTCGTGAAGCGATATCCTTCCAAGAACCAATTTGGCGAACCAGGGGAAAGAATAGTGCTACAAGAGTGGTCTTATGACACATCCACGAACTACTGTTCTTCTTGATCTTTTGTTCTATCGTGAACGGAACAAATTTGCGAGGGAACATTTCGCAGAAGTTGTTGCCTGGTAATATGCTGATAAAGTTAAGGAAAATGGCAGCGACCTCGGCGTTACCGATTGGCGAATGTCGCATCTATTTTTGCGATAGTTCAGTTGATATGCTCTCTATTAGTCTTATCCAGCGGGCTATCTCCATACAAGGGATTGCTGGTTAATTAATCGAGACGAAAAGCGAAAAAAAATGCACCACTAGAAAGTGACATTCGCCAACCGCACCACCTGATTGGTGCGCTGGATGTGCCCAAATGGAAGACTGGTTCCCGTCACAGCAAGGAATCCGTCGGTATAAAAAATTGGTTGCGCAGCACAAACATCTAAACAACAAACACAACAGAGCAAAGCCTCCGCCATGTCCGGAGTAAGACTTATCGTATTCACCGTGCTGGCCCTTGTGGCCACCTCCTACGCCGCCTCCAGCCCCAACTACAACGAGCTCGGCAGCGACGGCGGCTACAAGGTATTCGCGCTGGAAGCCGAGCAGGATCGCGGCAAATTCGACTGCCTTTGGGACGCCGTAGCCTCCCCTGCCCGCGGCCCCGTCCTTGGCAGAGCCATCTTCATTGGAAACAAAAACCCCCTGATCGGAATCGCCATCCCCGTCCTCAACGGCACTTACTACAACAAAGAGGATGTCATCGACACGGTCAAGTTCCCAGATGTCTCCGAGTACTGGGCCAACTTCTTCAACATCCCTCCCGAGACCCTGACCTGGGGCCACATCATTGACTTTGAGGCAGTAGCCCATGATGCCAAGAACAGGAGCATTGTGGTGGAGTTCGAGAGCCGAGAGGACTACGAGCTCGCCTGTGGTGTCGGAGGCATCGACCGAAGCCAGCTTTCCAACCAATCCACGCTGATGGAGGGCTGCTACAGGGACATGGTCTACTGGAACCGCATGCGCTTCCACAATGCCTCTCGCATCTGCCGCAAGCAGAGCAGGGTGGGCCTTGTCAACCTTGCCCGGTTCGTTACTACCTACACTGGCCGGTGCCCCACCCAGCCTCGCTGCATCAACCTGCCCAACCCTCCTCCAGACACTCCCATCGGTCTCAAGCACAACCAATCCTACCACTTCTACAACCAGCTGGAAGCGACAGAGCCGGTGGACACCTGCGTGGTCGACCAGCTCATCTGCCCCGTCTCCGGTCCTGAGGGCACTGGCTGGGAGGGCATGAACTTCTTTGCCTTTCCTAACGTGCAGGCGTTGATGCTGGCTGTTCAGCAACTGGACAATGATCCCACCCGACAAAACCAGAACGAGTGGCTCCCCAAGGGCTTCACCGGCGGTCAGATGCGTTACATGGGTGCTGCCATGATCTCTCGATACCATGCCGACAACCTCACCCCTCCGCTGGTCTGCAGTGCCCGCGTGGCCATACGCAGCGACTTTGGAGGTTCCAACTACAGACAGTTCTTCGCCGACCTCCGTGTGCATGGTGCCTCTGCACCCATCCCTGCAGGATGGAGCTTGGAGCTCCGTGGTATCGATTCCAATGGAGTGGTGAGCAACGTGGAAGGCTTTGGAGGCACCTCCGTCTCCGCCTCCAACGGAGCCTGGACCCTCTCATTGTCCCCCTCCGTCAATCTGGATGAGGATGACTCCCTCTGCGACGGCCACAGCGTGCTCCTCCAGGGAGGCTTGAACCTGTCGTCCTCCTGTGACACTCTCCAAGAGCCCGAGTGGGCCATTCTCCACACATCTGACGGCTCCATGCATTGCTATGTTGAGTCCTTCCAACCCTCCATGTCAGGTTGGCCCAACCAGTGTGACAACCTCCTTCCTTAAGCAGCCTCTGCTTGGCCACCGTTTGGTTTTCTTCCTTGTTTTTACTCTTTTGGTGAACTTTGTAATGTGATTATATAAAGAAAAGGGAAGAAACAACATGTAGTAAATAATTTATGTGCTTCTTTGGTCTGTGTTTCCAAAATGCCAAGCAAGTCCACACAACTGCTATGTCATGCACACAGACCTAGTCCCTTGGTTTCATCTCTTTGCTGAAGCGTCAGCAGCAAGCTTTTCCACCCAACAATAAACAACGGCAATGCGAAGGTAGATTTCATGAAAATAATAAATGAAAAAAAAAAAACAACAAATGAAAACAGCGGGAAAATAGAAGAAATGGACAGTGCAAGAGAAGAGCTGGTGGCAATGACAGAAAAGAAAGAGCTGGAGGTTCGAAAAGAAAGCAAGCCAGCAAGTGAGTGAATGGGCAAGTAAAGAACGTGTTGATTGTTCTAAAAAACTTTATTATTTTTGGTTATTCCTTTATTATTCCTTTATTATTTATCAAAATTATTTTTTAGCTGTCTCACCCTGCTCTTGAGACAGGTGACAAACCTCGAAAGCGTGAAAGAACAGTGGGATTGGCTATGCAAGAAATATGACAAGGCCGACGCCACCAAGAGAACCAAGATTCATGCCAAACTCACAACAAAGACTAAATCTTCAGCAACACATTGATGCCCAAGGACAAAAAGATCCACTACCTCCTAAACAGCCTACCAGAAAGCCTCGAGCATGTCTCTTCTTCATTAATGTTATCCTTGAAGGACAGTAGCACCTACAAGGAGATATTGGACAAGCTTAGACTCAAAGCTGCTTGAAAGAAAGGCTAATTTGATGGTAAAGGTGAGTCAATCATGTACGCGAAAGGACACCACAGACAACATGAGAACAGAAAGGGTCACAATCACAGAGAGAAGAAAGACAAAGAAATTGAGTGCTACAAGTGCCATGGATTTGAACACATAGCAAAGAACTGCTGCAGCCAGAACAGTAGTAAGAAAAAGAAAAAAGAGTGAATGATGAATGTATCGCTCAAAGGAGGATCACCAACTGGAGACATCATCCTGGACTCTGGAGCATCCTGCCACATGACAGGCAATAAAGACTTACTGAAGGACTTAAAGCCGACAAAGCCAACTAAGGTCTACTTTGCAAACAGCGAGAAGATAACTGCCATGAAAGTTGGTAACCTATGTTTCATAATGGAAACCAAATACGGAAACGAAATGTGCATCTTCCAAGATGTACTCTGCATCAAAGGATTTGACAAGACCCTTATTTCCACAATGACCCTGGACCAAAGAGGAGTAACAATATCTTCATCTGGCGGAGTCACTAGACTCAAACAAGATGGAATGGTCATTGGCATCAGAATATTGGAGGAAGACGGACTGTACCACCTCCAAGGCAAACCAGAGCCATGAAAAGAGCATGCTAACACTGCAGTGAAGGAATGGCATAAGTGTTTGGGCCACATCAGCATCAAGAAGCTGAAGGAACTACCAAAGATCGCAGAGTTGACATACCCAGCAATGCAGTCCTCGCACTGTGTACTACCTGCTGCAAGGACAAGCAATCCTGATAGCCCATTAGCATTGAACCAGCCACTTGAGCCACAGAGAAGCTTGAATTGGTGCACACAGACATATGCAGACCAATGCAGACCTCCATCAGAGGATCCAGATACTTCATCACCTTCATGGATGACTTGACAAGATGAACTTGGGTTTATGGAATAGCCACAAAGGACAGTGCACTGGAATGATTCCAAGAGTTTGAAGCTTTAGCCACCAACCAAAGCAGTAACAGGATTAAGGCACTATGAAGCGACAACAGCGGTGAATACATCAGCAAAAGCTTCAGAAAGCACCTGCACAAGCACAGTATAGTGATTCAGACATCGTGTACCCCACACACCAGAGCAGAATGGAGTAGCTGAGAGAAGAAATGGACACTCTTGGAGAAAGTGCGATGCATGCTGCAACATGCTGACCTGGATGAGAAATATTGGGGGCCCGTTATCTACATAGCAAACTACATCACGAACTGCACCGACACCAGTGCAGTCAATGGAATGATGCCAGAAGAGGCATGGACCAGCAAGAAACTATCCCTTCAACACATCCAAATCTTCAGAAGCAGAGTATGGATGCTCATACTTGGCAATGATTGTGGAAGCTAGATGCTAAAGCAAAAGGGTTCATCTACCTTGGACTCAGCGAAACATCTAAGGCACATACCCTCTACAACCTGAAGACCAAAAGACTCACCCTCTCTTGAAATGTATTGAAGAGGATTCCAATAGGAAGAGCACCATCCTGGTCACCTATGCATTGATTGCAGCAATTATCAGGAATCAAAAACCTATGAAGAAGCAATCAACAGACTAGATTGAGAGAAGGGGCTAAAAGCAATGTCAGAAGAATACAACGCTCTGATGAACACAGGTGAAAATAATAGATTATTTTAGATATAACAAAACCATTTTAAACCAAAAAAACCTTGCTTGACTGAAAAAGACTAAAAAAGACAAGTTTAGGGTTATCAATACCTTAGGGGTCTACGGCCTTCAGCCACCCTCCCAGGTTAGGGTTAGGGGCGGGTACTCAGAACCTACGGCATTCAACTCCCCATGGTCCATTCTATAAAACTCTAAGTCTATAAGTCTAACGGATAAAGTGGGTCAAAGTAGCAATTTTTTCAATTTTTGTATAGGAATACCCATATAATCTAACAAGATATAATCATAATATCATCATCATCATCATCATCATCATCATCATCATTCTCCTCTGTCTCTTCCTCTTCATCCAAGATGGATATAACTGTAGTGGTAGTAGAAGTAGGAGATGATGATGGAGAGGAAGTGTTGTCATTATCATCATCATCTGATTTGTCAAAGTCCTCATCGTGGGCCACCAAGTATTTGGCCTTCAAAGCGTCCAGATTGTTGGAGAATTCTATGAGGAGATTGCGCCATTTATCATAGCAATCATTGTTGGTTCGACGTTGGGTAGGCAAGTGTTTGGCAATCTCCAACCAAGACCATTCATCACGCAAGCGCCAAGTGACAAGTCTACGGATTTTTGGTGCCTGCCAAGCGATTTGTTGCCGATGGCCATTCTTCCGATATTTGAGTCGACTGGATAACAATTGTTGTCACTGAAGTGCTCTGCAAAGTCGTTGTCGTCGTGGTGTTTGTTTTTTTGAGTCAGGACTCTTGTCATCGTCATCGTCGAGAGAAGCAAGGGAAGAGGATGATGGCTCTTGATGAGGGGTGAGGAATGCTTTGTGAATGGGTGATCCGTTGACCAACTTGGGAAGTATAGGAGCTACAAACTCATCCACCAGCTCATTCAAGCTACTGAAAAAGCTTTGTAGAATGCCAGAGATGTGTTGACGGCACAGCTGGCGATGAATATTGGGCCAACGAAGAGGAGATTTGTTTTTGGCCTCATAGGTGGCTGCAGCTTCAGCTAGCACATCCTTATCAAACTCATCTGGATGATTTTCTACCCAAGCGGTACAACATTCAAGCCACAAGGAGCGATAAAATCGTATTTGTTGATCTTTGGTTGGCAAATCTGTTCGTTTCATGAACCACCTAAAGAAGCAGTGTAAACGAAGAAAGAGAAAGCAAGAAAGAAAGAAAGAACAAGAGAAAGAGAAAGAGAAAGAGAAAGAGAAAGCGAGAGAAAGAAAGAGGGAAAGAAAGAAAAAGGGAAAAGAGACAAAAAACAAAGTGTGAGTGAATGTCAAAAGAAGAACAAATCAACCAAGACCAATCATAACAATTATTGTTTAGACTATGAATGTTGCTGCTGCCACAATAAACCTGTGCGTTCTAGCTGAGCGCTAGGTCTAAGGGTGCATTTTTGAATGCAAGCAAGCAAGCAAACAAACAAGCCATGACTGACTGGATAGATAAATAGATAGATAGATAGATAGATAGATAGATAGATAGATAGATAGATAGATAGTGGTGATGGTGGTGGATACTATGCAAACAAAACAAACAAACAACACACAAACAAACCGTTGGCGAACAGCATGAATAAAACTCTGATAGTTGGTATCTGCAGACCAGTTGGATTGTTGCAAAGCATCTGGGGATAGATTGTGAAATGCTTCTTTGGTAACTAGCTCTGGAGCAATAACTGTATGCATGCAAGGAAGTGAGGATGAAAAGAACCAAAAAGAGAGCAAGTCAGTCCATCAAGTGGTAGTGGTGATGGTGGTGGTGATGGTGGTAGTGGTTTATTGACGCTGGTCAGGCAGCCAGCCCAGCCAAAGAAAAAACAAAAGAAAAAACAAAAATCAGATGAGCAGTAACGAACCGCAATGTCGAGGAGGATGATAATCAGCAGTGGTAGTTGCAACAGAGGATGAAGAAGAAGAAGAAGAAGAAGAAGAAGAAGAAGAAGAATGAGGATGAGTGGTGGTAACATTGCTGACCAAGCGATTGGCCACAATAGCACGTTTTAATGTATCCTTGACGTAGACTTGCTGGGATCTACCACGAGGTACCCAACCTGCAATAAGGGCAGTAGTATCCAGTACATTGTTCTGACTGTGACCTTCCTGCAGTCCCTCCAAGATCAAGGCAGTGCAAAGGAAGCCAGCACGCAAGGAGTGAAAGGAAAACAATCCTTCAGGATAACCAGCCCGAACAGCCCGATCTTGCAACTTGGCATTTAAAGTATCGCATGACCATCCCCATAATGATGTTTGTTTTTGTGCATCCGTTAAGCGCCAGTTGTGAAACTCGCGCAAATCCAAACCATGCTTGCATAACAGATGCTTGTTTAACCAGTAAATAAAATCTCCAAGACAAATGCTTGGTGTTGATGTTGTTGATGTGGCGGCGGCGGTGGTGGCAGCGGTGGCAGCGGAGGTCGTAGCAGTGACGGTGCTAAGTGGTGGTGATGATGATGATAGTGATGGTGAAGAAGATGATCCTCGTGATGATGATGATGATG
>JAVKOQ010000231.1:77500-83323 GCA_031835245.1 Balamuthia mandrillaris
CTTATTCACCATGCTATGCTTAATAACTCTTACCATCACCATCACTGCCTCCACCACCATCACTGTTCTACCATCCATCCATCTATCCATCCATCCATCCATCCATCCATCCATTGTTTAACCAGTATTATTGCCACCGACCAACCAACCAATCAACTAACTCAAGCTTTCTCTCAAACAACCAAACTAATATAACGAAAAAGAGGAAGAGATCACCTGCCTGAGTTACGGCGTTGTGAACGAGTTGTGGCTCCTTTTCTGCTGCTACTGCTAGATGAGGCAGCCACGGCAGCAGCAGCTCTTTGCAAAGATGATTTGGCAGCAGCAGTAGCAATAGCCTTTTGAGCAGCAGCTGCAGCCTTGCGCGTAGATTTGCTGCTAGGGCTCTTAGTAGCACTTGTGTTTTCCTCTTCTTTCTGTTTTTCTGCTTCTTTTTCGCCAGCTTCTGCTTCTGCTGCTTTTGGTTCTTCTTTTTCTTTTTCTTCTTCTTTTTCTTTTTCTTTTTCTTCTTCTTCTTCTTCTTCTTCTTCTTCTTGTTCTTCTTCCTCCTCCTCCTTTTCTTCATTTTGTGCTGCTGCTGCTGCTGCTTGTTTCTCTGGGCCATTAGCAGGTTTTTTTGATACTAGAACAACAACAACAACAACAAAAATCAGTAAGGCTTGAATGAGAAATCACAAAGGCATAACAGTGCAAACAAACTCCAAAAAGATAGCGCTCCGCTGGAGCGCTAAACAATCAACACCAAAAAGACAACCAACAAGAAATACAAATAATAATAAGAACAAAACTGGAGTTAAAAAGCTGCCGCTCCGACGGAGCGCCACTGTATAAGCATAGAATTGCAACTGAAAAGCCCAAAAAAAAACACCACGAGGAAGAGGACAAACAAACAAACAAACAAACAAACAAACAAACAAACAAACAAACAAACAGAAAACGAGTAAACCAACAAAAGAGAGACAAAACACAAAGCTAGTAGAAAAACTGACGGACAGATGGACAGACAGACGGACAGATAGAGAACCAAACTCGAATGGACAAATGAAATAAAAATACATACATTCCAACACGTCTATCAGTATGGAATCATCAATATCTTTATCCACCGTCGCAGCTGTTGAAGGAGCTGTCTGGTTGGGAATATCTGACTTTGTTTTGCTATCTCCAGCACCATCACGTGTATCTGCATGCATGCATGTATACATGCATGCCAGCAAGTGTGGTTAGTGCATATGTGAGTTGTTGTAAGTAACACCAAACGTGAGCGCCTCTTACCTGCTACATTAGTGATATCAAGGCTCATGAGACTGGCAATCTCATCATCATCATCATCTGAGGAGCTGCTGCTGCTGCTGCTGTTACTGCTGATGCTAGGAGCAGTAGACTTGGTGGAAGTTGCAAGCTTCTCTGTCTTCTTGGGTTCTTCCTCCTCCTCCTCCTCCTTCTCTTCCTCCTCTTCCTCCTCTTCCTCTGACTTGCCTGACTCCACTGACTTATCTGATGCCTCTGACTCAGATGAGGCCTCAAACTCCTCCGACTTATCTGATGCCTCTGATGCGGATGAGGCTTCGGACTCCTCTGACTCGGTGGCAGTCTTCTTTTGTTTCTTTTTCTGCTGTTGTTTCTGCTTCTCCTTCTCCTGTTCCTTCTCCTTCTCCTTCTCTTTCTTTTTCTGTTGTTGCTTTTGCTTCTGCTTCTGCTTCTGCTTCTCCTTCTCCTTCTCTTTCTCCTTCTTCTTCTTTTTCTGCTGTTGCTTCTGCTTCTGCTTCTGCTTCTCCTTGTCCTTCTGTTTCTGCTTCTGTTGTTGCTTTTTTTTCTTTTTTTCCAACAACAGTTGATCATCATCCGCTTTTCGTGGCTTCTTGCTTGTCACAGGAGAGGAAGAGGCAGAAGAGGACATAGCTCTTGGGCGCTTTGTTGAGCTTGGTTGTTGCTGCGCTGTTTCTGCTGTTGCTGCTAGGTCCATTGTGTCTACGAACACACCAGCTGAGGTAGCATTTCCACTACCACTTCCACCACCACCACCACCACCACCACCACCACCCAGGATACTGCCATCATCGAGATTAAACTCCGCATCATCCAAACTACTCTGGTCTACAGCAGCAAAAGAGCGAAGGTCAGGCCCAAAAAACTCTGTCAAGTCTATACAGGGGCTGGCATCGACAGAGATGTCTTGCTGCAGCTCACTGCTCTTCTGAGCCAGCTTGTCCATGGCTTTTTGGTGCCTAACAGAATGGCGTTTGGCACGATGCTTCTCCCTCTTCATTTCTGTATTGCCGACTTGGGTAGAGGTGGTATGGATAGGCTGCCATGTTTTGTTATCCAATTGATCCACATATTGTAAATCCCTGGAGAATGACAGAAAGAGAAAGAGAAAGAGAGAGAGAGAAAGAGAAAGAGAGAGAGAGAGAGAGAGAGAGAGAAATAAAGAGAGAGAAATAAAGAGAGAGAAATAAAGAGAGAGAAAGAAAGAGAAAAAGAGAGAGAAAGAAAGACAAAAAGTTAAAAAGCGAGTAAATGGGAGGAGGTTGGTAGAGAGTGGTGAATTGTTCCTTTCCTATGAAACAAACAAACAAACAAATAAACAAACAACTTACCAATCAGCTGCGAGTGGTGATATAGCATCCAGCTCAGGCAAGTCCTTTACATGCACAATAGCAGCTGCATTGTATAACTGGTCTGCAGGCACTTTAGTGGTAGCAGAGCTGCTGCTAGCTTTACTCTTGTTCTTGCTTTTGCTGCTGCTGCTGCTGCTGCTGCTGCTGCTTTTGCTTTTGCTTTTGCTTCGCCGTCGCTCAGGTTTGCTGGATTTTTCCAGTGTGATGTGCGGCCACACTCGCTCCAGCTGAGAACGAACCGGATGACAAATGCGTGTCTTCCAGAGCTTTCTATCCAAAGGATCCAACTCCAGCGGAGTATTATGTTGTTGCGCTTCCTTCACCAAGCAGCGACGAACAGCAAGCATCAACCGCTTGACATCCTCCAAAGGTCCAGAAAGGTTGATGCTGGTAGAAATGCGCATGCCTTTCAAGGATTTCAGACTGGCGAAGTTCAACGCGTTCTCTGCCAAGGCTTCTTGCACCGTAAAGGGAGGACAATAATGGATTAGCTTCATACGGTATTGGAACAACTTTTCCTTGGCGGAATGCTGTTTCTCTACCATCGCTTCCGTTCGGGCTGCTTGCTCTAATTGCTGGCCGTCCAATGGGGGATATAAGAAGGCTTCTGGATCTTCCTCCATCACTGCCGCTTCTTCTTCTTGTTGTTGTTGCTCTTCACCTTCTTCCTCTTCTTCTTCCTCCTCCTCTTCCCCTCCTGCTAATATCGCCTTTTGTTGCACTTTGGTTCGATGGCTGCTCGTTGTTGGCTTTGAGGGGGTAGCTGACATTAGAGCATCTGCCAAAGATGACTCGTTCAACCATTCTTGGCGCAGCGGTGGCAAACGGGTATTCTCCTCGTGTGTTGCGCTATCACTATGAGCAAGCAAGCAAGCAAGGAGGCGAGCGAGTGAGTAAACAGGCAAAGGGAATATAGAGAGGTGGCAAGGATAACATGTCTTGCATTGCAAGCAAGCAAGCAACCAAGCGAAAGAGGAGCAACATACTGGATAGTTTTGGCCCGTAATAACATGAAAAGTTTCTGCAGGCCGAGAGGGAGTTGTCTATATACTAACAACAGTTCTTCCCGGGTGAAGGAACCCTGAAAAACGCGTCCTTTGCGGTTGCGCCGTTCATCCGAGGAGGGCATCTCCTTCAGAATGCTATACACTGCAGCGTTAATGAGGTTACGGATCCAACTTCCAGTTGGTGTCTCATAAAACCTGCTGCTGCTGCTGCTGCTGGACTGGGAAGAAGTCGCATCCAACGGTTGTTGTTGTTGCGATGGATCCATCGGCAAGACTTCTTTGCCACGGTCAAGACCAAGAGCGGCCTGATGCAGCACGTCCCAATGACCCTTGCGAATGGATTGCGCCAGCCACTTCCACCGTGGATTTTCCAGACCGTTGACGATCCAGGGTCCTTCAACGATGCTGCCATGGCAGCGTAAGCCATTGGCCACGATATCACCCAATTCCTGGATGATTCCCTCGTTTTGGGCCTGCAGCCACCCAAAGTAAGCGAGAGTTAGCACTTTCCTTCCACCCACCCACCCACCAATTGAAACAATCAACCAACCAACCAACCAACCAACCAAACAAACAAACAAACAAACAGATAATGATAAACGGACCTTGCGTCTACAAAACCTCAGAAAGGTTTTGCTTAGCTCTGTATTTACTTCAGATGGAGGGCTGACCACCATGGGAATGTAATAATAAAACACCAACTGCTTCTGGATGGCTGGAGCCAAGGGGTGCAGCAGACGAAAGTCGGTTTTCGAAATGAGACCCCGGTTCTCTGCTGCCAGTTGGGAAATAACGTCGATGGACATATGCTCCACCAGGGAGAGATCTTGTCTAAAAGCGTTGAGTGTAAAGGATTTCGCATGAGCTGCTGGCAAATCCTGTTTGGTGAGCACAAAATAGGGGAGCGTCTCCCGTGGAGGTAGGCTTTTCTTTGATTTGGCCTCATCGAAAATATGTTCTGCAGCAGCAAGCGCCACTTTCAAGGCCCTGTTGCTTTGAATCTGATCCATTGCACTGACAATGCAACAACACAACACATACACATAGCAGTAAGTTGAGAGGTAGTTAGGTCAGATAACCAAGGGCCATATAAAAACAAACAAACAAACAAACAAACAAACAAACAAACAAACAAACAAACAAATAAATAAAAAGAAGAACATACTCAGTTTTTGATAGTTGCACGGCATTGGCCAGTTTCAGCAACGTGTCTGCAAATGACCATTCTCGGGGCTTCACTTTGGTGTTGGGGTCTTCCACCATGGACACAATCTGATGCACCGGCAGTGACAGTAGATGAATAATGTTGAAATATCGACCGTAGATGGGCATAAGTGGCGATAACCATGCGCCGTTCTCATCGGCGAGCTGATAACGCCGTACTACATCGCTAGCCGAATGATACACCGCGTTAAGATCGCTGTCCGACAACTTTGCTGCCACCCTTTGCTGAGGAGAAGAGGCAGCAGCAGCAGCAGCAGCAGCAGCTGATGAAGAGGCAGAGGGGGGGCTAGTAGGCGAGGCAGCTACAATAGCTGTGGTTCTCAGTGGAGTAGAAGGAGGAGTGAAGAGAATACTGTTGATGGTCCCACCAGAAGGCATGGGGCTCTCTTGTGATGATGAAGGTAGGCCAAGTGAAGCAGCAGCAGCAGCAGCAGGGGATAGCGATGCTGAACTTGCTGCCGCCGCTGCTGCTGCATTGACTGCTGCTTGCTTTGCCTTTAGCAAGGCTTGCAGTGTGGCTAAGCGAGTGTTACCGCTCAAGACACCTATCCTGAGATGTACTCTCCATGAGTCTGGTTGGTTGGTTGGTTGGTTGGTTGGTTGGTTGGTTGGTTGGTTGGTTGGTTGGTTGGTTGGTTGGTTGGTTGGTAGGTAGAAAGAAAAACACAGAGGCTCAGTTACTCACAAGGAAACAAAAAAAATAAACCAATAACCCCAACAGCAATAACCATAATAACAATGATGGACAAAAGGAAAAGAGAAAAGAGAGATAAAGGGTTAAAAAGAACGCACGATTGCCGGGATTAAATTTGCTGAGGATCTCAGCTTCGGCCTCTGGGCTACCAATAGCAGCAACTGGAAACATATGAGCCTTAAGTTACAATGCAAACCAACCAACCAACGAAATGCTACCAACAAACAAACAAACTAACAAACAAACAAACAAAAAAAAAAACCCTAAAGTGCGGTGG
>JAVKOQ010000232.1:0-82541 GCA_031835245.1 Balamuthia mandrillaris
AAGAACAAAAGATGTCAAAGATGGCGCAAGAGTTGAAGATGTACAAAGCCCTTTTGGGCGGATCCTCCGTTGCCACCATTGCACTACAAGCTCAATCGGAGAATCTTTTGCCGAATCAACCACAACCACAACCACCGCAACTAGTAGCTTCCTCCAAGATTGTTTCATCCTCTTCAACATCCATGCCTCTCCAAAACCTCACCAACTTTTAACTTATTTTTGTAAAGTCTATTTCTTTTTGTTTTCCCTATTCACGAAGGTGTGAGAACTTTTGTTTTCAAAACTATAAAAACAAACTAACAGCCAGGTACCTGGCTGGCGAACAAGGAAGGGTAGCACGGGAGATAAGTTTGCTTGGTCTCTTCTGTGCATGTGGCGAGAATGAACCGATAAAACAGGGGTTTGCATTACAAGCGACGAAAAGGAGGCCTCTGACTTTCTGATTTGTTCTTTTCTGCACGTGTTATATATCTTATCATTTTTTTTAAAAAAAAAGTATTTCTTCCACGACTTTGCTTCGCCTCTTCCCTAATCTGTCTGTCTGTCTGACCTACCTTCTGTTGCTGCCCATCATGGTACTAGCCCCCATGGGACTCCTTTCTCCACAACGAGTAGCTCGGCTGGTGGGCGGATTACTGCCCCTGACCATGACGTCATGAAGATGTATGTACCATGACGTCATGAATTTGTTTCCTTCTCGTTGGGTCGTCACGAAAAGAAAACTCCATGACGTCGTGATTGTTAACGACAAATCAAAAAAATCAAAAGAAAAGAACAGAAAAGAAAAGCAAATGGAGAGCATTGGGGCGTTGCTGGGTTCGGGCAAGGGTTCCAAGTCCCCGGCTCCCACGCTTCGGAGGAAGAACAAGGCGGCCCAAGAGGGTGCCTCCATCCATGGCAACGCCACCACCACCACCGCTGCGCCGGCCAGGCATCGTCGCTCCTCGTCGGCCTCCGCGGCCCCTTCACCTGCCTCCTCTCTGTCGCGGGCGGTGAGCGAGCCGTTCAACATTCAACACAAGGAGCATGTGGCCCTCGATTTTACTGTACTGTTCTAATCTCTGCTGCTGCTGCTACTATTTTTTTTTTGTTTACTGATTGATTTTTTTCTTGACAAACCAAAGTGGACAGGAAGTAATCCTTTTGATGTGTTTGAACTGAAGAGAAAGCTCGGCGAAGGGTTGGTCTTTTGTTGTTTCGTTTCTCTTCTCTGCATTCTTTTTTTGGTGTTTCTTTGGGCAGCTGCTCTTCATTGCTAATTTCTTGGGTTTGTGCAGGAGCTTTGGGGCTGTCTATCAGGCCGTCCACAAGGCCTCTGGCACCGTGCTTGCGGTTAAAAGTTCGTCTCTCTCCGTCTCTCGTTCTCTCATTATCTCTCTCTCTCTCTCTCCTCTCAACCTTTCTTTTTCTGTTCTTACTTACCTCTCCGTCTCCGTTTAGTGGTGCCTTTGGCGGATGAGACCGCTGAAAGTGGAGAAGAGATACGGAAAGAGATAGAAGTGCTCAAACAGTGTCACAGCCCTCATATCGTAAAGTACGTTGCTCTGTTTGCAACAGCAAGATAACAGGAGGACAAAAATGAGAAGAGAGAGAGACAACGAGAGAAAGAGATACGCAATACTGACAGTCCATCACACAGCTACTTTGGCAGTTTCGTCACAGAAAAGAAAGAAGATGGAATAGCTGACCTTTGGGTAATCTTTCTTCGTTTCTCTTTTGTTTGTCCAACCTTTCGTTTCTCTTACTCTTTTGTTTTTTTCTTCTCTCTCTCTCTCTCTCTCTCTCTTCTCCTATTATTCTTTATTCTCAAATCCATATCGTCTGCTTAAATAGATATTGATGGAGTATTGTAGCAACGGTTCAGTACGAGATATCATCGAACGGACTGAACGCACTTTGACAGAAGAGCAGATATCGGCAGTGTGCAGAGGCACCCTTCTTGGCTTGATCTACTTGCACGATCAGGCCATTACGCATCGAGACATAAAAGCCGCCAATGTTTTGTTGAACGAACGGGTACTCTCTCTCATACCTTCTTTTGTGTCTCATTTCGCTATTCTCTTTTCTTCGTTCTTACTTTCTCCGCATGTTATCATGAAAGGCACAAGTAAAGCTAGCAGGTATCATTACTCCTTTGTTTTTGTTTCTTCATTGATTTACCATCACCATTATAGACTTTGGTGTGTCACATCAGCTGAGTGACTCCATTGGAGGTACCCTCTGTGGAACTCCTCTATGGATGGCTCCTGAACAGGTCACACGCCGAATCGACCCTGCACACATGCAGAAGATGGTTTTCTTTCCTTTCTCCTTTATATTCTTCAATTATTATTTGATTCCAATCTACTATGTTAATAACAACAGGATATTTGGAGTCTTGGCATCACGGCCATTGAATGCGCTGAAGGCTGGCCGCCCTATGCAGGTTGCTCTCTTCCCCCTCCCCTCTCTCTCTCTCTCTCTCTCTCTCTCTGGTTACTCCATTCTTGCTTATCCTCTCTGACGGTCGCAATGCAGATCTAAAGCCTTTACGAGCAATGGTATCCATTCCAGTTCGTCCACCACCAACACTAACGTACGTGTTTCACGATGTAGCCACTTTCCATCCACGAATCTTACCACCTTTTCTTCTGCTTTAGCCAACCGAAACGCTGGTCTCCGGAGTTCAACGACTTTATTGCTAGTGCTCTCATCAAAGTGAGATTTTATCTCTCAACTTTCCTAGTTTCTTTTATTGCTTTCTCCATCATATACTCATTATTGTGTATCACAAAAAGGATCCAACCCAACGGCCAAGCGCTCGTGAGCTCCTCCTGGTATGATCGCAATGCTCAGCACTTTATGAAATGATGCGTTTTGTCTGAACTAACCTTGCTCTTCACTTTTAAAAAATCGCACCTAAAATCTTAGCATCCATTCATAATGAAGTATGAAAAGACAGGTGCATTACGAACTCTAGTTGAAGCACCTGCAAAAACTAAATGGGTATCTGCTCCTCTCTCTGCTTGTGTATTCTTCTGTCTTTGTTGTTTTTTGCCAATCTTCTTCCCTTTCTTTTAAACAAACCAGGCAAGTATATTTCCTGGGTCATACAAGAACTTGCTGCGGACAAAATCCACTCCATCCACGCCAGAGAGGAGATCCTCAATAGAAGAAGAACGGGCCAGAACTGAAAGCAGCTCCTATCAACGAAGAAAAGACGCCAAAAAAGCTCTTGTTGACTATCAAAAACAACAAACTGTTGACCGAACTGCTAAAGGCAAAACAAAGCAAGACAAAGCAGAAAGTGAACAAGAACAAGACGAAACAGATGAAGATGATGATGAAGGAATGGGAACGATGGTTGTGAGGAGCGAGATTCTTGCAACAAATGGACCGCGCGCAACGGAGGCTGGAACTATCATTATCAATAATAAGAAAGACGATGTGCAAACAACATCTAGTGGGACACAAACGGAGGAGAGCCATACAGCGGACTTGTACTCCTTCACTGGAAGAGTACGACGGATATGGCAGCGAATGTACGACCACCTTCTATATTCTTTCATGTTTTTGTTCTTCTTCCTCTCTCTCTCTCTCTCTCTCTCTCTCATCGTTAACTATTTTATCAATCGTTCAGCTCCGTACCAAGTATTGTATTACTATTTGCCATTGCTCTTGGTCTCCATTTCCAGGCACCGTAAGTCACCTCTTGCTCTCTTTTCGTCTATACATACATATATCTATATTCATCATCTTTTACGCTTTGACAAAAGAAAACCCTTTTATTACTTTTTTTCGAAAGATTAAAAGCATTTGCGAGCGAGTACCTGCCAGAAGGCATGCTGATGATGAACAGCTCTCTGCCAGAATCATCATTGGATCCAGCAACAACAACAACGCCGCTTCCTCAAGTTACAACATCAACATCAACCAACAACAGATCCCTTTTGGAAGAAGCTGCTCAACTGTTCATGTCATGGTGGCAAACGACCAACAGCAGCTCCCATTCTTAAGAAAGAAATAAGGAAGGAAAGGGAGAGAAGTTTGGCCAAAAAAAAAAAAAATTACAGTTCTACTTTCAAGAATGACTAGTGGATTCCCCGAGCAAGGTCCTGCAGCGTGGATTCAAACCACTCCTTGTCCACCTTCACCTGTTGCTGCTTCATCTGAAGCGTGCAAGCCTCGGACAGAGCGCAGTCAGCAAAGCTTACCCCTTGATGCTTTTCCAACTCTTTGTACATCACCCCCGTGGTTGTGCGGTAGTTGACACCGGCCCCTCTCGCCAATAACGAGAACGCAGCGGAGGCTGTGTGCCATGGGTGGGCTTCTATGAGGTTGCTGTTTTCTCTCATCCATAGCACCTGAAGAAGATGGGTGCCGTGACTGCTTATGACCACATCCGCCGTGGACATGGCTTTAACCTTTTGACCAAACAGAAGAAGGATCGAGTATTCGTTTACAAGCTCCACAATAGTGCCAAACCGACAGGACGGAAGGAACTTACTTGTTGACAAAGCGGGTCGGTGAGCTTTGATGTGCTGGTGGAAACCTTGGGAAAGTATCCCTGCGTCAGCTCCAGGAGTTCTTGCTGGTTGTAAAACTCTTTCACGCCAGCTGGCTGGAGGAAGACCGCATGAGTTCCTTTATCCTGGGCAGCACTGAGAAACAACAGAGAAAAAATCAGCAAGAAGATCTAGTAACGGGGTGAGGGCCTAACCAACCCAGCCGAAACGTTGCAATGATGATAGAGTTTATCCCGTAACGTACTCCAGTAGTTGTTCTCCAAAAGGAAGCCGTAGGTGGCATCTATTTTCCTTCTGGAGGGTTCCATGCTGCTCAACGAGAAAAGCAAAACGTCTTCGTAGCACACCATCGTCGACAAGCCGTGTTTCCAGTGCTGATGAAACTCGTATTCCACCGAAACGTTCCCCATCAACGTCCGAGTCAGCTCTTGGACCACCGACGGTGCGAAGGGACTGTACTCCAACGCTCTATTGGGAGGGTTCATATACCGAAGGGCCAGCATCCGTTCTCTCTCGGTCAGTACATCTTCCCCTTCTGCTTCATAAGATTCCTCTTCATGGTACTCTTTCTCGTTTCTCACTTCATTCTTCATACGTTTCATTCTCTCTTTTTCGTTTACGCTTCTTATCCGATTGTTGAAAAGCGAGGGAACGATGGTCGTTCCTGTTCCTTTGAAACCAACCCATTTGCTCATCCAATCCAAAGCCGCTGCATTATTCCCGTTCCTTTCTTTGTCGCTTATCTCTGTTGATGATAACGTTGGCGATTCTGGAGGTAAGCTGACGGTGAAGTTTTGTTTCAGGAAGACATGTTCCAAGATGAAAGCCAGTGGTACAGCCACCTCCAATCGAAACAATACATCCAAATGAATCGAGTTGATAAGGAACGTTAGGCCGTCCACCCAAACGACTTTGGAATACTTTTCCTCTTCTGTGAACTCCTCTTCCTCATCATCTTTTCCTCCTTGCTTTTTCCTCCATCTCTTCCTTTGTTCCGTCCACGTTGAAGCTGTTCTGGAGGGACACGGAGTATTCGCAGGTTCAATGGGACCCTCCTTCAGTACGTGGAGAACGGTTCCAACGGCAGTGCGCCCGTCGCACGAAAGGTAGGTCCGTCCTCCTCCAATACAAAAACCTCCTTGGAGTCTCTCCCATTTGAAATGTTTGCTACGACTGATCAGCGCTCCGTTAGATGAGAGAAGGTCTGCAACAACAAAGACAACAGCGAAGAAAAGGAGGGGAGGAACAAGAAAATGAAGACACAGCACCCGTTGTAGATCAAAGCGTTCTCCGAAACTGTCCAGATAGGCTCGTAAGTTTGGGTTTGCATAACAGCTTGCGTCGCGTTTGAAGCTTGCTCCACCTCTTCTGGTGTCTCCTCTGGAGCAAGTCTCTTCGGGTATTGACGCGGGACATCATCGGTTCCTCGTGTGTTGTGTTCGTTGGAGGAGAACAGGCGATGCGACAAAAAGAAACAAACCAGAAGCGTTACTATCAGTAAACCTGCAACACTGCAATGCCGCCATCTTCTTGGCCTTTTTTTGCCCTTCCTTCCATGTTGGCTCCTGTCCTCCATGTACTCCCTTCAAGTGCAAGTTACTTTCAAAGAGGGGATTGCAGCCACGATATCATCCGGTTTCTTTCGGCTGCTCGTTTCTTCTACAAGCCCGAATCGACAACTTCAGGACGACGCGATGTATTATGTCGACTTTAATCGGGACGACACGAACTGTAGGCTGGAAAGAATGAAAAAATATTCAAAGCAAGAGGGAAAAGAGAGAGCAAGCGCCAAAGCACAGGCATACAAGCTGCACAACAGCGGAGCGCTACATACGCGAGCATTGTTTTTTTTTTTGGTAGGCCGTCAACGCGCATGTCCGCACACTTCCGAATGTTTTTTTTGTCGTGTGTTTCACGTTTGAACATCAACCTAGCAAGGCATTCCTTTCTGTTTTTTTGTTGTCCTCCCCCTCCTGTTCGCTGCGGCAGCTTTGTTGCCCTTTTCTCCCTTCACGCACGGGAGGGGTGCAACAAAAAAAAAAAGATTGTTAGCAGGAGTCGAACCGGTGGCCTTCATGAATCGACCGTTCATTAATGTGTAATGATGGGCACGTGGGCATATAGCTTAATGAAAGCGGAAAATATTATGAGAAACACGAATTTCTCGTTCTCCTTTGGTTTCTGTTTATTATTTTTAAAGTTTATGTTAGTTTTTTTTTTTAAAGCTTGAAGACCAGTAGAGAAAAGAGGCCACAAAAGGAGAATATGAGGGCGTCCTACAAGGTTGTGCTATTGGCGTTATGGTGCATGGTCCTGGCGCCGCTGCAGCGAGAGGCGTTCGTGAACGGCGACTATCCCCAGCTTTTGGTCTATGCCACCAGCGAGGCCATGCCGCAATACTGGGCGCAAGGCCTTACCGACGTAACGACCGCTTCCTCTATTTTATATTTTCGTTATGTTCTCTATAACAATGTGTTATATTTTTTTTTTATCAGTTGACGGTCTTACGACAACACGAGAATGGAGACGTTCTCTTTGCCATAAGCCACTTCAAGAACGGCTCCATGGCCGCCCCGCTCGACGACGAGGAGTACTACTTCAACGAAACGATAGTGCCCACCGAGACGGTCGTGCTCTACTACCACGCCGAGGCGAATGTCTTTGAGACCAAGTATGTAATGGACTATGTGAACCTGACCGGCGGTGAGGTCTACTTTAACTCCACTCCCACCATTTGCAGCCACTATGAAGAGGAAGAGGGGCTGATCCTCCTCATCTCTGTTTCTTTCCAAGGTTTACAATTATCTTGTATCCTGTTCCTTCTCCTTCTCCTTCTCTTTCCCGTCCGGCTCTATGTATTCTTGTTGTCGCTCCTCTGACTTGCTTCTATTTTCAAAGGAGTGGTTGGTATAGTATATCTGGACGAGGACGGAGAGATCATGGAGGACAAATACTTCAGCTTCACAACCGAGTTTCGTCGAGAGGATGATGGCTATGAGGGCGGCTACATGGTATCCAATTATCCGGTCAGCCTTGGTTGCTCATGTACATTTTCTTGTTCTTCTTGTTCTTGTTATTCTTGGTCTTGCTCTGCTTCTTGTTCTTGTTCTTCTGCTTCTGCTTCTTCTGCTTCTTCTTCTTCCTTCTTCTTTCTCCATTCCAGTCCTAACCGTTTATCTCAAAGATATACAAAACAAAAAAGGAGACGGCTACAGTAAAGCTATAGTGGTTGGAAGCACGGCTTGGGTCTATTTTGTTATCTTGGACGAGAATTGGAAGATCATCCGTTCCGTCAAAGAAGAGTATGCGGGTGGATACCTTGTGCGCAAAGTGGCTGGTTTAGGTGAGACTGACAACTAGCGTTGTTATTTTTTATTTTTTGTCCTCTTTCACTTCTCTCTCTTAACTCTTTTATCTATCTCTCGAACGATTCATTCATTCCAAAGGTGACTTGGATGGCGATGGACTGGTACACTTCGCTTTTCTTTCTTCTTCTTCTTCTTCTTTCTTCTTTCTCTTGCTTCTCCTCCCTTCTCCTTCCCCTTCTCATTCTCCTGAGCATCCACAAAACAAACAAACAAACAAACAAACAAACAAACAAACAAACAAACAAACAAACAAACAAACAAACAAACAAACAAACAAAAGGATGAAGTGGCAATTCTTCAATGGATTATACCTACAGAAGCCAACATGTCGATCTCAATGCACCTCGACATTCAGTATTATCATTCAACTTTGTTTCGGTCGGTGAAGACGGAAAACCCCATCGACTTTGTTTATTCTATTTGGTCAGGGTCTTCCACCGTCGATCCTTTGATCATTTTGGAGGACATGGATGGTGACGGTGGGCCTGAAATCCTTTTCCATAGTATCACCTGGGGACAGCGTACGTTTCTCCTGTTGTTCTCTTTATTGTGTTTTGCTGACGTTTCTCCTGCTCTCTGCTCTCTGTTCTCTGCTCTCTGCTCTCTGTCAAACTTTCTCTACATTGGTTACGGAAGTGCACTGGTGGCTGTTGCACTTCAATGCAACAGGGCATATTTCAGGACTAGGAAAGCCCAACCTAACTTCTGAACTGACGACGGAGATCTCAGAAGGAATGGCCACTTTTCTCCCACTGTACGTACCATTGTTGCACCGTTTTGTATTTTTGTTTGAATGACCAGTTGGTATTGGTGTGTTATTATAGCCGACACTTTGGAAGTAGAAAAGAGGCGGGTCGTTACCCTCTCTTACTCACTATCTCACAAGCGGAGAACATAGGTATTCTTCTCTCTGTTTTGTTCTTGTTTTTCTCATGTTCTTCTGTTTCTTCTTCTTCAGCTTTGCTTCATCTTCTTTTTTTTTTCTTCATCTTTTTCTCCTACATTGTCTGCTTCTTCTTTGTCTTCGCGTGTTTGCTTCTCCATCTTCCTGCCTTTCTATTATTGCTTATCAACTTGTTGTTATAGTCCCATCAATAGTACTGTTGGATACAGGCTTTCCTACTGTGTCCTTCGACCTCGCTTTCTCCGAGTTGGACCTTGATCGAGCATCATGGACTGAGGATTACCTGCTGGCCATTCCTCTGAAGAAGAACGGCCCGGTCGACATCAGCGTCACTCTCACCCTAGACACCAACCTCCAACTCGGGTATGACTTTGAGATAGTGGAGCCTTCTTCTTCTGTTTTCCCTCTGA
The DNA here is from genome assembly GCA_031835245.1 of Balamuthia mandrillaris. Classification (NCBI taxonomy): domain Eukaryota; phylum Discosea; order Longamoebia; family Balamuthiidae; genus Balamuthia; species Balamuthia mandrillaris. The sequence continues at coordinate 9,188 of JAVKOQ010000232.1, forward strand.
ACTTGTCTTTCAGCGCTGCAAACGACAAAGAAGAGCAAGTACTATCGTTACGACTGTTTCATGGACGTGTTTCTTCTTCGTCCTCTCCTTCCTCTGCCTCTTTTGCTCGTAGACAAGAAGAAAGCAATGGAGGAGACGACACTGAAGTTTATCTGGAACTTAAGTTCGAGCAAGTGCACGGAGGAAGCGCTTTGCCATCCAAAAGCAAGCTAAGGCTCAACTTTGTTGGCGAAACAACGTCCAAAGACGATGATGATGAAAGCGAGGAGGACAAAGTAGGGATTATAGTAGGATCGGTTTTCGGAGCTGTCGGCTTTCTGCTTCTCGTTTGGGCCTTTGTTGCTGCTCTCGCGTTCCTTCTCATCAAGAACAAACGCAAACGGAAACAAGCACAACAAAGAGAGTTGGAAGATATGTCCACGACAAAGGACCTTGGGAACTATGGAGAGACGCCGTTTGCTCCTTCCTCATCATCGACGACAGGACAAAAGACCAGAAATGTGGGGGCAGGAGGAACGACGAAAGCACGCATGATGAGTTCCTTCTGGACGATCGCTTTCGACGACCTCGAATTCAGCAAAGAGATTGGCTCTGGGTTTGTCTCTCGTTATTATTTCTTTGTTATCCTGTTTATGACGGTTGTTTCTTGTTTGAACGCAGCGCGTTTGGAACTGTTTGGAAAGGAAAGTACCGGGGTGCGGATGTCGCGGTGAAGAGAGTATTTCGGTTGGGCGAACAAGAACTGGCTGACTTTCACAAAGAAATCGAGCTCATGCAGTTTTGTTTCTCCCTCTTCTTCTTCCTTCATCTTTCTTTTCTTACATTCTTCACCTTTGTTTCTGAATGACAGGAACCTTAGACCTCATCCAAATGTGGTGCAACTGATAGGCGTGTGCACCGAAGCAGACCGCATCTGCATCGTCACTGAATACCTCCCCCAAGGCAGCCTCTTGGACTTCCTTCGCGATCCAGAGAGAAACCAGGTGCTTCACCCTCAAACCACGGAACGAGGAGAACGAAAGAAGATGATGATAAGGATGGCCAAAGACATTGCAGCAGGAATGGAGCATCTGAGGTGTGAAGGCATTACGCATCGTGACCTGGCAGCACGTAACCTGTTGCTCACGCAAGAGCTTAGCATCAAAGTGGCGGACTTTGGGTTGGCCAGAAATAGAGGAGAGGATGAGTCCAAGCAGACTGCCTCCAACGTTGGACCTTTACGATGGTATTTCTATCTTTTTCTTCGCTTTTTTCATGTTCTTGTTCTCATTCTTTTTTGTTTTCTTTTTAACTAGGATGTCTCCTGAAAGTACGTACTCTCTCTTTCTCTCTCTCTCTCTCTCTCTCTCTCTCTCTTCGTTTCAATTGCATTTCATTTAAACAACAACAAAAGGTATGGAACAACAGACATATTCTGAAAAGTCAGATGTTTGGTCCTATGGAGTAACGCTTTGGGAAATGGCAACCATGGGCCAAACACCGTATCCTGACCTTGCAACCATCGAAGTTGCTGTTCGTATTTGTAAAAAATGTACGTTTTTAATTTTTCGAACACATGCCTCCTCTGGGTTTGGACTGACAGTAGACATTTTTATATTCGATTTGTGTAATGCAGCGGTAACGTTAGAAGCACCGAAAGATTGTCCTTCCCTTATAGCACAACTGATAGAGCAGTGCACTCAATATGCTCCAAAAGACAGGTAATGGTTTCAGAAAAGCCGATTATCCTTTTTCTTCGTTGATGTTATATCTTCCATACTGCATATTGATACCGAACGCAAACAGACCAACCTTTGCTGAGATCATGTCGTCCCTTGATGGCGACGATGCTAGTGATAATTCGGACGATGAGAAGGAAAGTGAAGAAGAGGATGATTAATCGTTTAGCACCCTCTAACAATGTACCATAATGCTGCCGGCTGGATTCTCTCTCTCTCTCTCTCTCTCTCTCTCTCTCTCTCTCTCTCTCTCTCTCTCTCTCTGAGAGCATTCGTGTTTAGCCTGCTCCTCCGTCATCTTCTTCGGAATGGAGCAACCGGAAGGCAAGGAAGAGGAGGAGGAAAGCCAAGCCCTGCCCGCCCTGCTGCAACCCTTTTGCTTTCTTTTGTAAAAAATAAAGAAGAAAGAAAGAGGAAAGATGAACGGCAGAGGAGGAAGAGCAACCACCATGCTTGCCCCCTCATCCGCCGCGCCGCGGCGGCGGTGGTTGTGGTGGCTCCCGCAGCACCCTCCCCGCCCACGGTCCCTGCTTCCAACTACCAACAGGCTCGCCGTGGCCAGGGCAGCGCTCACCGCCCCTCCTCAGCCCTCCCCGGAACGTGGTTCCCTGCAGCACGTCCGTCACCTGTCCTTTGGTCGTTGGCTCAAAAAGAAGACCTCTGAAGCTTTCTCCTCCTCCTCCTCAAAGACATCGAAAGACAAATCCATTTTTTTTTTTGGGTTTTTGATGTGTTGTTCTTCCTCTCTTGGGATCCGGGACGAAACGCGCACGCTGCATGGGGAGACGTGGCGGGACCCCATTGCGTGGTTGGAGGAGGAGAGCTCCCCCTCGGGTGCAGCGATACTTGGAAGAGGAGAATCGGTTTGTCACCTGGTGTTTTCTTTTGCTCTCGCTCTCTCTTTCTCCTTCGGTTTCTTGTGCTTCTTGTGCTTTGCTCTGCGTTCTTGTTTCTACTCTTCTTTCTTCTGTCTCTTTGTTCGTCTTTCTGCTTTCCTCTTTATCCATGCTTCATACTGTTGGGCTTCCTTTCTGGTTCTTGTTGTTCTCCATTCTTTGTTCTTCTTTCTTCTTGGCTTCATTCTTCGTTCTTTGTTCTTTTCTTATGTTCACACTTCGTTCTTCGCTCTTCCTTCTTTCTTCTTTCTTCTTCTTTCTTCTTTCTTCATGTTCATTCCTCTCCTCTTTCATTTTGTTTCTCTGCTGATGTTTGAGCTTCTTTTTGTTATTGCTCAGATACACGATGGCCATGATGAAAGACAGTATGGCTACACAGAAAGAGCTGCACAGAGTACTTTTATTTATTGCTTGTTTCGTCCATTCGGCCTCCAACGTTGCCTTTGACCATTCATGAGTACGACGAGTGGGGCAACCCAACAGCGGACGGACGCGTTTTTCGGTACATTCGCTCCTACGATCCTTACTTAAACTTGATTGAAAAGTTAACGTGTTATTCCACAGTTTAAAAACACAAAGCAGCCCTTCCTATATTCAGGCGGAAGGGAAAGTCCCAAACGCGTTCTCCCGTTTAGAGCCAAAATGCATCCAGAGAGGCAGCACCGGAAGACTCTCCAGGGTTGGAATTGTACTGCACGTTGCCTCCATCGTACACGCTGCCGTCATAGCCCACGTTTCCGCCATCATAGACCGTCACGTTGCCTCCTCCGTAGAAGCAATCGGGAGAGGTCAAAGGGAAGTAATCTCCTCCTCTCCTTGCCACCACGTTAAACTTTGCACGCATGCCTGTCTCACAGTGAGGCCCACACTTGTAATAGATAGTCTTCCCCACATCGGCCTGCCTTGCCACGTACTGGTAGTGGTATCCCCTGTCCGCAATGGGAGAGTCTGGGAAACGCTCTCTGGCGGGTTCTCTGCAGGTGTTGGGACCCACGGTCTCCTCCACGCTGTGTCCCGAGTGATCCCACAGCCAGAAGACGGTGTCTCCGGGGTAGACGGTCAGGTTGGGAGGGATGAAACGGCCCTGCACTACCAGCACGAAGTGGACGGTGCCCCTCGGAGGAGCAGCGTTTCCATAGCCGCCATAGTTGCCATACGCAGCAGCTTTTGTTGTTGTGGTACGTGAGGTAAGGCAAAGCGACGGGAGAAGGAGAGGAGTGAGTGAGCTTACAGAAACCAATGCAGAGGCCAATCAGGAGGAGCCCAAAGAGAGTCGATAGTTTCATGGTCAAAGGCGCAGTAAACCGTGAATTGTCTCAGCTGCAGTTACTCACAGTTGTTGTTGTTGTTGTTTTTTGTTGTCTTCGTGAGAGCACGATGAATGAAGGCTGTTGCAGGAAGCGACAGTATGCCTTTTTATATTTGGCTGTTTGTCAGGAGGGCAAAGTCCAAGGAAAACTACTGCGTGCAAAAAAAAATCCTTTGGCAGCGTTTCCCAGAGGCAAAGGTCTTTTAGGTTTTTTTTGTATTTGAGACCTCTCATGGAGGACGCACACGTGCTCGTTTGTGTGGGGTGCGTGCACGGAATGCTGTTCGGAGAATGTGCTCTAAATCTCTCAAAGAATTCACAATTATTGGAAGCATGCGGGCAAGCACGGTCTCTGTCCGGGGAAAAACCGACAGCACAACCTAACCAGGAAAACCAACCTCCTCAAAGAAACGCTGTTCCTCAAAGGGGCCGGTCTGCTCTCCCGCTCGGCTTTGCTTAAGAATGTTCACTATTTGTTTTATTTTACAAAATAAAAGTTTAACTTTTAAAGTTCAACAAATTGCGAAGAAGAGGGAATGGAGCAACGGGCAGGCAAGGAAGAGGAAGAGAAAGAGGAGGAAAGTCTAGGCCTTCCCTCCCTGCTCCAACCCTTTGCACACTCCCCCGCCTGCGACCTCTCCTCCAATGATTTGACCTGTTTGCCGAGAGAGTTGGGCCAGCTCTCTGCTCTCACTGAGTGCTTCCTCCACTACAACGAGCTGGCCTCCTTGCCGAGGGAGTTTGGCCACCTCTCTGCTCTCACTTACTGCGACCTCTCCGACAACGAGCTGAGCACCTTGCCGCGGGAGTTTGGTCAGCTCATGGCTCTCAGGGAGTGCTATCTCAACAACAACAAGCTGAGCTCCTTGCCGAGGGAGTGCTATCTCAACAACAACAAGCTGACGTCCTTGCCGAGGGAGTTTGGCCAGCTCAAAGCTCTCATCCGCTACAGCCTGGGGGAGAACCCCTTGGCAGCACTGCCTTGCTCCATGGTCCGTCTTCTTCCAAAAATGTGCGCGCACCTCCCTCCACCTTTTCTCCAGCAAGAAGCACTTCTCGAACAAACAGAAGAGAAGAACAAAGAGCGAGAGGAGAAGGAGAAGAAAAGAGAGAAGCCCAACCAGTCACCGTCCATGAGGAACAGGCACGCCACAGTGAAAAGTTTGTGCACTTGAGCGGGGAGGTCGCGCTGAGGAACAACAATTTGCCCGCTGGTCTGTTGAGTTCTGTTCCGGATCTTCCCTTCACTTGGCTTGTTTCTCCTACTCCGTTTGCATCTCCACTGAATGTGGACCAGGAAACGAAAGGAACAAAGGAAAAACAACTAAAAGAGGAAGAAAGTGTGGAAGGTGCAGAAGTGGTGCTGCCAGAAGAAGTGAAGGACAAATTGGAAAGGTTGCAGAGGAGGTGTGATGTTTGTGAATGTCTGTTCTTAGCAGCAGAAGCGGAGGAGGAAGAAGGAGAAGGAGGGGAAGGAAGGGAAGTGGTGAGAAGGTATTGGGATGAGGAAAGAGGAGTGTGGTGGGAGTTGTTGTGTTGCAGCCAGAGCTGCTTCCTCCGGTCCCTTGCTCGTTCCCTTGCCATAAAGTAGTTCTTTTTCATTTCATGTTGTTTCTTCTTTCATTGTTTTTGGGGTGAAATGAGGGTGTTGAGAATTACTCTCAACATATTAGTTCCGTTGCCCCTTTCCTTTCCTTTTCTTCCTCGGAAGAAGAAGAAGAGCACCGGAAGAAAGCAGTCTTCTTCGGCAACAAAATCGACTGGCTTTCGCAAGCAATCGATGACCTAGAGAACGCTCAGCAGTAGGCGTGGAAGAAGACTGCTTCTTTGCCCCGCGCCAACTGCCTCGCAGCACCGCTTCTTCATCTACTTCTTCGGCCCCTTCTGCGAAGTGCCAGTCGATTTTGTTGCCGAAGAAGACTGCTTTCTTCTGGTGCTTCTAAGCCCGGAAAGAGGGAAAGTGTGGTGTGAACGAAACAAAACTAACTAAAAGAAAGAGAGAAGGAAGCAACGGAATAAAAGGAACAAGTCTAGCGATGTGGCAGCAGGCGATTGGTCCACGTCAAGGATGTCGACAGAAAGGAAAGGGGCAACGGAACTAATATGTTGAGAGTAATTCTCAACAAAGGCAGCAATACTAGTGCTGAAGTTCCACTAATTGCTTGGCTGAGGGAAGAGAAACGCAAGAGAACAAGAAACAAAAAGAAAGGAAATGTTTAAATATGAAGTATTTGAAATAAGAGTGACATGCTATGGCGACTCAGTCTGGGTGGTATTGAACACACACTCACTTCAACTGAAATCTATCCCTTGTGTTATCAAATAGACAACACCTTTCAACAGCATTGTTTTTATCTGATCCAACCAATGTTGGCCAGACCTCTCTAAGTGAGTACAATCACAAACAATTACAGGATACATTCACGGAGGTGTTTAAGCACAAGCTTGTGGAGAACAACAGCCAAAAGAGCAAATTAGACAACCAGAAATCTAAATTGGGAGAAATGTACCACCAAAGCATCCGTAGTCTAGGGGCATGATTTCCGCCTGCCACGCGGGAGGCCCGGGTTCAACTCCCGGCGGATGCACATTCTTTTGTTCCATTTTTGGTTCTCTTTTTTTTTAACCATGGTGGAAGGAAAAGAACGTTATACCTAAGGCCTTGGAACCCTTGATGTAGTAGGATTATGGTCCCGCTCACCTGTTCTTTTGCAAATACGACCGCTTGCCAAAATACTGCTCTTTTGATTTTTTCGCTTCGGCGTACCGGTTGTTCCTGAATGGTATGTTCTTATCTTATATGCTTCCTTAGAAGGAAGAACCGTGGTACAGAGAGATGGAAGGGACCTACGACCTGCCCTTGCCCGGTACAAACTCACCCGATGCGTGTCGTTTTCCATGATTGCTTCCTTTGATCACTGCGCTTTGTGAACACGTGTAAGATGGTTTCCATTGTTACGAACCTAAACTTGACGCCAAGAAGGTGAAAGGCGAGGTCGTTTGGCTCCCATGTGTTATTGACGGCGGGAAGGAAGACGTTCAAAGCAATGATAAACCACTCCCTCCAGGGTAAAGTCCTCGGATATCATCCATGTTTTGTGCGTAATGCATCATAGCCGCTGTCCTCCTCATCCCCGTCGAAACGACTGCACCACGAGGAAGACTGCCCTGCGGCAGCCCCTAAAGCAGCGCCATCAATTGCACAAACAGCTCCACGAAACGATGGGGAGGGCTTTTGCTGCAGTTCCGCGAAGCGGCACGTTTATTGTCGACAATCAAAACTCTTGAAATTTCGGCTCAAAAACGATTTTTAATTTATTTATTTATTTTTTATTTATTTTTCTGTTTATTTTTTTTTGTTATTTTTTTGTTTTTGGATAGTTGAACGAACGATGAAGCTTACGACGATACTGCTTTTGGGTTTGGTGGTGGTGAGCGTTTTGTGTACGTGGGGCAGAGCGCAGCTGGATAACTACCAGGTAGTTCGCTTTGCATGTTTCTCTCTCCACTTTGTGTATCTTCATTCTCATATTTAACTTGTGGAATGGCCTGTTTATGCCATAAACAAGCGAGTGGAACATTCCCCGTTGGATTCCGTGAAGGTGGAGCCAGAAGTGAGACCACTGCAACAGCAACGAGATACCGATGTGAGTGATACGAACAGGCTGCTGGGGGCCTTCCTCAAGCACGACATCCCAACAACGAAACAAGTACAATCGACATCCCCAAAGGCACTTCCGACTCAACCACCCGTTGGCCAGACCTTTCTCGGTGAGGAGGGTCGCAAACAGAAACCGGGAAAGTTCATGGAGGCGGTCAATCGTATGCTCGCGGAGAACAACGGTCAGTTGTTGGCAGGTTACCTTGAGCAGCAAACCAAAGGGCAAGTAGAAGGCCCCGTAACTCGCAGTAAACCGAATGAAGGAGGGAGGGTTCAAGCGAATGTCGATGTTGCTGTCGTTCAACGAATTGTTAGAGAGGAGGTTGCGAAACTCAAGGCGGCCGCACCTATCGACTTTGCCGTGGAGTTGTCGCGTCACAAAGAGGTTATTCAACAATGGATGGATGAAACCGTCGAAGGACGCACTCCTGCACAGACCCTTTGGCCATTTGCAGTGCGTCCCTCTCGTTCTCTCTGCTCTCTTCCGTGCAAAACAGCATCTTACGTGAACAGTTTGGGCTCACGCATTTCTGCTTCATGATCATTTGCAGGTGTGGATTCAAGGTAACTTGGGCTGGTCCTTCTCGGTGGCCGCCATCTTGGCCTTCACCTCTGGTTTCCTGGTCGGAAAGTTGACCACATTGCTCCATTATGTGAGGATTCCTGTCCCTGACGGCGGTAAGTTAGCCCCTTGCAGGGATGGCCTATCCACAAAGACCACTGAAAGCAACGCCCAGGTAGGATCGCCAGGCAGCAGTAGCAAGAGCAGGAACAAAAAGAGGAGCAAGGCTGATTAGAGTTTTGATAAACATTGTTACATTGTCACACCATTTCCTCCTCCTCTTCCTCCTCTTCTTCGCTTTCATCCTCCTCGCTCTCTTCACTTTCCCCGACTTTCATGTTCACCACTTGCACAAACACCTCGCTCACCGATGGCTTGTTCGTTGTCTCCACTGCTGCATCTTTCATCGTCGCTCCAGAAGCAAGACCAGAAGGACCCACTTTCAATGTGTACCCTTTCACCGTGGACTTCTTCCCCAACGATTTCTTTCCTCCTGATGACACCGTCCCTCCATTCTCCACCAACAAACTCTTTCTCTTCTCCTCCTTGCTCATGCTTGTCATCTCCGACTCTTCTTTCACCGAAGAGGAAGAAGTGGAAGAAGAAACAGACCTTGAGGAAGTGGTGAAGAAGGATTGTTGCCAGTGACATTGCACCAAACCGGAGTACCAAGCGCGCAACACATCAGGAGCAGTGCCAAAGATGAGAAAGACGAAGAAGCCTTGGGCCACCTCGTTGAAAGTCACGATGAACCAAAGAGCAAAGTTCACTTTCTGGTCCAGTTCACACCGAGACTCATCCGAGGTTGATGGATCGTATTGCCCTGTTTGTTTCAAACCACGAACAGAAAGGAGAGAAAAACCATCAGAGCCAAGACAACAAGACAAAGAAGAGAGGAGAAGAAAGCAAAGAATGGTACCAGCAGTGGTGAAGATGTACAGGCAGTCAATGTACTCATCGTAAGCACTGTATTGTTGGTCTTGCACGTCTTTGAAGTGGATCTGGAAGGAGAGAACAAAGAGGTAGATCCAAATGTACAACAGAATGAATGCGAACAATCTCCATTGACGCAGCAAAAACTTTCCTTTGTCTCTTGATTTCTGTTTCCGAAGGTTTCAGTGATGAGAACAGAAACGTTAGGGACCAAAAAAAAAGCGATGAGAACAGAGAAGCAAGAACTAAGGACAACAAGGAGAGAGCAACAAACCATCAAACCAAAGATGGCAACCATGGCCAACAAGATCACTCCAATGAACACAATCACCAAGATGGGCAGGGTCAACAACAACAGATTCCACAAGTTGTTGTCATCCGTCCCCGAGTGCGTCGTTCCCTCCGGTGTGGCCTGAAACACGATGGAACCTCCTCCCGAATGGATGGTGCACCAAAAGCTGGAACCCGCATACCCCAGTTGTTCTCCACTCAGGGCAATGATCAAAGGAATGAAAGGAAGCAACCATGCACACACATGAAAGACGGCTTCCATCGTCACGAACCGAAACTTGACACCAAGAAGGCGAGGGCGAAAGATGAGATGGTCGTTTGGCTCCCATCCAATGACAGTGGAGAGGAAGAGATTCAAAGTGATGATGAACCACCAAAGAGCTCCCGCCAGAGTGAAGTACACGAATATTATCCCTGTTTTGTGTGTGCATTTGGTTAAGCAAACGCAGAAAGGAGCGAAACAAGATGGAGAGAAGAAGCATAAACGAAAAGAAACCTTGAAGGGTGCAAATAGGGTCCCCAAAGGTGTTGAAGCCTTCGTCCCCATCACACCAAACATTCTCGTGGCCAGCCATGCTTCCCAAACAAAAGGCAAAGGCTCGACACGTGATGGCCACCACAAAGAACAAAGGAAGGTTTCCTGGAAAGCTTCTCTTTGATGGAATGAGCGCATATGATATCACCACGAGCAAGGTGGTCGTCAAAGAAATCCAGGAGGTGACGGAGATCATGACTTCCACCTGATGGTATTCCTCCTCAGAGATGATGGGGTGAGGACAGTCGAAAGCGCATGCTCCTGGTGCTCCTGTTGCATGCAATCCTGTTGGACATGTCACCTCAATTGCTGTACATTGACGAAGTTTTTGTGTTGTGAGAATGGAGAACAAGAGCAGCAGAGAATGAAAGTCAAGGAAAGAGAGAAGGAGTAACAACAAACCAGTGGTCAAGTTGCGATTGCCATCATAACAGGAGATGGTGGTGTTGAAGAAAGAGGTGCCATTGTCAGCTGTCACTGGAATGGTGTACTCTCCTCGAGGGAACAGCTCCAACGTTGGGTAACCCCAGAACAGAAACCATGGCACATCGCAGTCGAGCACCTCTTCCACAGTGAAGGTACCTGCATGAGCTATCGTGTTGGCAATGGTGTCCCAACAGACGTCATGGACGTGGTCGCAAATGTTGCGACAGGTGTAGCGGTTGGTGATGGCCACCGCGGGATGGCTTGGGTGACCTTCGGGTGCTTCTGCTCTGATACATTCTCTGCGAAACCAAATGCAAACAAAAAAGAGATTGGCGCAAGAAGAGAATGGGAGAGGCGAGGCGAAGAAAGAAAAAACAACAGAAGAATGGGCGAAGAAAAGAATAACAAGAACAACAAGAAGAATAAGAAGAACAGCAAGAACATCACAAGCGACAAACATTAGGAAGATCAAGTTGAAGCTAAATAATATACCTGAAAGTACCAGCGCAGATCATCCGCCACGTTGCGGAAAGACACGGCTCACCAGTAACGCCCATATACGTGGTGAATAATCTGTTTTTTTAAAAAAATCAATAACAAAAACAACACCAACGACAACAACCTGCTTTCTTCACGTACGTTGGAAAAGTTTGGCGGAACTGGGCGTTGTCGTCCTCGTAGATCCACTCGTAGGTCAGCAGGTTGCGACAGATGCCATAGAGCTCCTCGTCGGTGTAGTTGGAGATGTGGCGGCAATGGGCGTTGGGTCCTTGCGGCTCGCTCATGCTGGCGCTGTCCCCCCGCACCACCGCCGGGAGAGCGGAGAGGCATGACAGCACCACGAAGAGCACCGCCAGCGGCACCCTCTTCATAGCCTTAACCCCTTTTTTCTTGGTGTTGTTAAAAAAAGAAGAAATAAAGCGCCATGGTAATGGTTCAAAGGCAAAAAACGAGATTCATTGGTTGTTGTTGGGAAACCTCCCTAGCAGGAGTTAATTGGAGGAGAGAAAAATTTGTCTGCAGGGATGAGGATTGATTTTGGGTTGGGCATTTTGGACGGTTTTCATGCTTCGGAAGGAGCGGTTCTTTTGGCAATCGGTTTATATTAATTAAGTTCCTATAATACTCCTTCTATTACGTTAAGGAGGGACCACCTTTATCTTTACGCAGGCCGTTAACGGATTCTTGCTCTCTGTGTGCCGTTCTTCCGGTGTCAGTTATGTTCGTGTTGGAATAATAAATAATACATTGTTTCCTTTTTTTAGACCATTTCGTGCACTTCCTCTTCTTCCTCTTCTTCTTCGCTTTCATCCTCCTCACTCTCTTCGCTTTCCTCATCTTTCATGTTCACCACTTGCACAAACACTTCGCTCACTGATGGCTTGTTCGTTGCCACTCCTCCATCTTTCATCGTCTGACCGGGAGCAAGAGCAGAAGGACCCACTTTCAATGTGTACCCTTTCACCGTGGACTTCTTCCCCAACGATTTCTTTCCTCCGGACGACACCGTCCCTCCATTCTCCACCAACAAACTCTTTCTCTTCTCCTCCTTGCTCATGCTTGTCATCTCTGACTCCTCTTTGGCTGAGGAGGAAGAAGCAGACGGAGAAGAAGCAGAAGGAGTGGTGAAGAAGGATTGTTGCCAGTGACATTGCACCAAACCGGAGTACCAAGCGCGCAACACATCAGGAGCAGTGCCAAAGATGAGAAAGACGAAGAAGCCTTGGGCCACCTCGTTGAAAGTCACGATGAACCAAAGAGCAAAGTTCACTTTCTGGTCCAGTTCACACCGAGACTCATCCGAGGTTGATGGATCGTATTGCCCTGTTTGTTTCAAACCACGAACAGAAAGGAGAGAAAAACCATCAGAACCAAGACAACAAGACAAAGAAGAGAGGAGAAGGAAGCAAAGAATGGTACCGGCAGTGGTGAAGATGTACAGGCAGTCAATGTACTCATCGTAGGCACTGTATTGTTGGTCTTGCACGTCTTTGAAGTGGATCTGGAAGGAGAGAACAAAGAGGTAGATCCAAATGTACAACAGAATGAATGCGAACAATCTCCATTGATGCAGCACAAACTTTCCTTTGTCTCTTGATTTCTGTTAACGTTTAGGACATTGTTAGTGAGACAAAGAAGAGAGAAGAGAACGAAGATGAGAACAAGGAGGAGAGAACAACGAAGCGAAGAAAGTGGAGAGCAACAAACCATCAAACCAAAGATGGCAACCATGGCCAACAAGATCACTCCAATGAACACAATCACCAAGATGGGCAGGGTCAACAACAACAGATTCCACAAGTTGTTGTCATCCGTCCCCGAGTGCGTCGTTCCCTCCGGTGTGGCCTGAAACACGATGGAACCTCCTCCCGAATGAATGGTGCACCAAAAGCTGGAGCCAGCATAACCCAGTTGTTCTCCACTCAGGGCAATGATCAAAGGAAAAGGAAGCAACCATGCACACACATGAAAGACGGCTTCCATCGTCACGAACCGAAACTTGACACCAAGAAGGCGAGGGCGAAAGATGAGATGGTCGTTTGGCTCCCATCCAATGACAGTGGAGAGGAAGAGATTCAAAGTGATGATGAACCACCAAAGAGCTCCCGCCAAGGTGAAGTACACGAATATTATCCCTGTTTTGTGGTTTGTTTCTTAAAAGGTCAGTAAACTAGCAGCAATAGAATGGAAGAATGATGGATAAATGGAAGAGAAAAGAAACCTTGAAGGGTACAAAGAGGGTCCCCAAAGGTGTTGAAGCCTTCATCTCCATCACACCAAACATTCTCGTGGCCAGCCATGCTTCCCAAACAAAAGGCAAAGGCTCGACATGTGATGGCCACCACGAAGAACAATGGAAGGTTTCCTGGAAAGATTCTCTTTGATGGAATGAGCGCATATGATATCACCACAAACAAGGTAGCTATCAAAGAAATCCAAGAGGTGACGGAGATCATGACTTCCACCTGGTTGTATTCCTCCTCAGAGATGATGGGATGAGGACAGTCGAAAGCGCATGCTCCTGGTGCTCCTGTTGCATGCAATCCCGTTGGACATGTCACCTCAATTGCTGTGCGACAACAGTTCATTACCAAAGCGGAAATATGTGAGGAAAGAGAGAGAGAAACAAAAAGAGGAAGAGGGAGGGAGAGAAAACGAGAACGCTTAGAGCAGAGAGACAGAGAGAGAGAGAGAGAGAGAGAGAGAGAGAGAGAGAGAGAAGACAACGAAACTGAAGATGAATACAAACCAGTGGTCAAGTTGCGATTGCCATCATAACAGGAGATGGTGGTGTTGAAGAAAGAGGTGCCATTGTCAGCTGTCACTGGAATGGTGTACTCTCCTCGAGGGAACAGCTCCAACGTTGGGTAACCCCAGAACAGAAACCATGGCACATCGCAGTCGAGCACCTCTTCCACAGTGAAGGTACCTGCATGAGCTATCGTGTTGGCAATGGTGTCCCAACAGACATCATGGACGTGGTCGCAAATGTTGCGACAGGTGTAGCGGTTGGTGATGGCCACCGCGGGATGGCTTGGGTGACCTTCGGGTGCTTCTGCTCTGATACATTCTCTGCGAAACCAAATGCAAGAGTTGGAAGAAAGAACGGAGAAAGAGTGGAAAAGGAGAACGAACAAAAACGTAATAAAGCGAGAAAATAAAATGGAATAAGTAGGAGAAGACGAGGAAGCCAGAGAAAAAAAAATACCTGAAGGTGCCAGCGCAGATCATCCGCCACGTTGCAGAAAGACACGGCTCCCCAGTGACTCCCATGTACGTTTTAAATAATCTGTTATACGCACATTCGTTCAGCAAGTTAGAAAGGAATCAAAAGCGTGCAGCAGCAAAACCACCAAGACAGCAACGTACTTTGGAAAGGCCTGGCGGAACGGGGCGTTGTCGTCCTCATAGATCCACTCGTAGGTCAGCAGGTTACGACAGACGCCATGAAGCTCCTCGTCGGTGTAGTTGGAGATGTGGCGGCAATGGGCGTTGGGTCCTTGCGGCTCGCTCATGCTGGCGCTGTCCCCCCGCACCACCGCCGGGAGGGCAGAGAGGCATGACAGCAGGGCGCAGAAGAGGAAGAGCACGGACAGCGGCACCCTCTGCATGACTCCCTGCTCCTTTGAGGTGATCGTGATAGTGTGGTTAGCCCAGCCCGGAAGGACCGCCCTGCCGGTTTCTTTTATCGGCTTCCGGCCGGCCGTTTTCAGGAAGAAGCCCAACAAACTTCCCAGTAAAAGACCGTTATTCGCTTAACAACTCCGGTGGTCCGACGAGATTGTACATGAAAATCTTGATGCAATTCACACCGGTTGTGGCTCAACGTGCACTACACGCACGCCAATCTCATTTATTGTTACGCGAAGTCTTTGCGGGGGATCAAATAAAAGGGGAGACGATTCCACGTAATTGGTTCTGATTTTGTCCAGGGTCCGCTAAGCGAATTTGGGAGGACGTCGATAGACGGGTTTGTACGAAACTTGGGGCGGGTTCGTGGAGCACGCGGAAGATGAATTAAATGTATATTTGTCGACATGATCTATTTTAATGATGATCGACCTACCAATGGAAATTCAAAGCTAAAAACATTCAAAACAGAAAAGAAAAGAAAAGAAAGAAAAAGAAAAAAATGTGCGCCGCTCCTTGCCCAACCTTGACGCACCCCTCTTCCCTTCCTCTCCTCACCCGCTCGGTCGTGAGGCACCATCGCTCTCTCCAACAGCGGTGGTCTTTTTTCAACCCTCCTCATTCCTCCGCTTCGCTCGCCGCTCTGTCCAACCCCTCTCCGCTGCTCTTTTTCCCAGCGCGCTCCCTCTGCTCTTCCTCCTCTGCTCCCTCCACCGCGCAAGACACGACGGCGCCACGTTGGCTGCCTCCAAAGAAAGAGCCGAGAAAGACCGTCAAAATGTCAGAGAGGCAGAAACGGATGCAGTTCATCGACAAGAGGTACTTGTCGGCAATCGCCGGGCGAGGCGGCAACGGCGCCGTCAGCTTCTTTCGTGATGCCAACGTGCCTCTTGGTCCTGCTGATGGAGGCAATGGCGGTACCGATTTCCTTCCTCTTCCTCTTCCTCTTCCTCTTCCTCTTCCTCTTCCTCTTCCTCTTCCTCTTCCTCTTCCTCTTCCTCTTCCTCTTCGTCGTTCTCATCAAACAACAAAAAAAAAGGAGCGGGAGGAAGCGTCATCATCAAAGCCACAAGCGAGCACCCCAACCTCAAGCACGTGCTGAAGAGGTACAAAGCAGAGCACGGCCAACACGGCGCCAAGCGACACTGTCACGGCCGCAAGGGCGCCGATGTGGTGGTGCACGTGCCTCTAGGCACGGTGGTCTCTCGCGTGGAGAGCTACGTGCCGGAGGCCAGGAGAGAGCTGCTGGCGGAGAAGGTGAGGGAGATGGACTCGTTCGAGACGGAGGAGGACCTCTTGAGGGATGAGGATCTGCGAAAGGTGATGATGACGCGCAGCACCCTGCTGGCGGACTTGGAGGAGGAAGGACAGATGGTGATTGTGGCTAAGGGAGGGGAGGGAGGCAGAGGCAATGCTAATTATACCTCTAGCACCAACAGAAGCCCTAAAAAGGTATCTTGTTCTTCTTCTTGTTCTTCTTCTTGTTCTTCTTGTTCTTCTTGTTCTTCTTCTTCTTCTTCTTCTTCTTCTATTTCATCCATCCCTTTCTATCATTGTGGATTTTATCTTCTTTCTTGTCAATTCTTCACCTTTCTCCTTGTTTTGCTCTTCTATCTTTTTTTTTAATGCCTCCTCCATTCTCTCTTTCTCACGTTCGTTTTCAATAAAAAGGCCAAAAAGGGAAAAGAAGGAGAGTCACTCCGAGTGGAGCTTGAGACAAAGCTACTCGCTGACATCGGCTTGGTAGGATATCCCAACGCTGGGAAATCTTCCTTCCTATCGGCAGTATCAGAGGCGAGACCACACATTGCTTCGTATGCGTTCACCACTCAGACGCCCAACCTTGGAATCATTGAGTTCGATGACTATACGCAACTTTGTGTTGCTGATATTCCAGGTTTTTTTTCCCTATTTTTTTCTTGCATGTTGTATAAAATTGCTAACTATGGGATATAAAACCCCCCAAAAACAAACAAACAAATAGGAATCATCAAAGGAGCACATAACAAAGAAGGTTTAGGTTTGGCCTTCCTCCGCCACATCGAACGAACCCGCCTCTTCTGCTTCATCCTCGACATTGGCTCCAATGCAGCCACCTCTCCCCAACCCGCCATCGCTGCCTTCCACAACCTCATCGCCGAGATGGAGCACTATCGAGCGGGCTTCTCGCATCATCCTTCCATCGTTCTCGCCAACAAGGTTGACCTGCTCCCTGCTTCCTCCGCCTCTTCTTCAGCCTCTCTGCCGCAACTCGAACAATTGAGAGAAGCGATAGGAGAGCACGATCCCACTATCCCCGTATTGGGCATCTCCGCACAGACTGGCCAAGGTTTGGAGCAGGCCGTGAGCATGCTGAAAAGGATGTGCGATGCATTGGCCAGGATGGAAGAGGAAGAGAAGGAGGCACGCAGACTGAAGTTTAAAGTTCGATAATTTTTTGTTTTCTTTGAAAGAAGAAAAAAAAAAACATGTGAACGAAAATAATAGGTTGAAGACAATAACATATTATTGTTCCCTGTTTAGGATAATTTAAATTAATTCAACAAAATAATCGATAATATTTTATGATGATGGATTATTTATATCCATATTTGGAAAGTTTTTGAATAATTTTTGTGGTTTTATTGAAATTTTCATTTACCATTTCCTTTCCCGCTACACAAAACAAAGAGAAGAGAAAGAGGAAGGAAAGCAGCAAGCCATGCCGCCCCAACTGCTCTCCCTCCTTTTCGCTCTTCTTCTCTTCTTCCAGGTAGCACACCATGTAACCGCTGCCACTTCTCCCACCACCACCACCACGCTTGCTGCCAATGCAGAGCCGCACAACAGCTTTGCTTCCGCTCCCTCCTCCAACCTCAAAAGGTTGTTGAGCCAAGTGCAAGACCATCAGGCCGACGCCAACCGGCTCATCTCCCAGGTCACCCGCGGGGCGGCCAAGCACCAGGCCTACAACCGCCTAGCCGAGTTCACCGACACGTTTGGTAACCGCCTCTGCGGCTCCTCTCGCCTGGAGCGCTCCATCGACTACCTGCTGGCGGTGATGAGGGCGGAGGGCCTGGAGAACGTGCATGGGGAGGAGGTCACGGTGCCGCGATGGGAGAGGGGGCGCGAGCACGCCAAGCTGATCTTCCCCCAGCAGAAGGAGTTGGCTATGTTGGGTCTTGGCAACAGCATTGGTTTGACGGCTTCTTCTCTCCTCGCTTCTCTTCTCTTCTCTTCTTCCTCTCTCTCTCTCTCTCTCTCTCTCTCTCTCTCTCCACCGCTTCTCTTGCTCTCTGTTCCCTCATTTTCTCTCTTCTCACTCTCTGCTTCTCTTGTTCTCCATAGCAACCCCAAAGGAAGGAATACTGGCGGAAGCCATCGTTGTCTCCTCCTTCGACGAGTTACATGCTCTTGGCCCCAAGAACTGCAGCGGCAAGATCGTCGTCTTCAACCAGTACTGCGACTGGGAGAAAGAGCCGGTCGCCTGTTATGGCAAAACAGTGAACTACAGGAGCAGAGGAGCAACCGAGGCAAGCAAAGTTGGAGCGCTGGCCAGTCTCATTCGGACCGTTGGAGGATTTTCCATCAACAGCCCTCATACTGGCATGCAGACGTATGGCTCGGGAGTGAAGCCCATCCCTACTGCTTGCATCACCATCGAGGTTCAGTGAACTTATCTTATCTTCTGTTTGCTTGTCAACATCCTTCTTTCCTCTTTTCCTTCCTCTCTTTTTCTTCCTCAACTCACAAACGAAATGAAGGATGCCGAAATGCTCGCCCGAATGCAAGCTCGCGGCCAACGCATCGTCATTGAGCTCTACATGGAGGCCCGCACCCTCCCCTCCACCATCTCCCGCAACATCGTGGCCGAGATCCGCGGCAGCACCCATCCCGAGGAGGTCGTCCTTGTCAGCGGCCACATTGACAGTTGGGACGTCGGCCAGGGCGCCATGGACGACGGCGGCGGTGCTTTCATCTCCTGGCAGGTGCTCTCTCTCCTGAAACAGCTCCAAATGAGGCCCAAGCGAACCGTTCGCCTGGTCATGTGGACCTGCGAGGAGTTTGGCGGCGTAGGCTCGCACCAGTACTTTCAGCAGCATCAGAGCAATGCCTCCAACTACGACCTGGTGATGGAGTCCGATTTGGGAGTGTTTCGGCCGTTGGGCATCGAGTTCACAGGCTCCGAGTCTGCTATGAAGGTCATGAAGCAGGTTGGTTCGCTCTTGAAGAGCATTAATACTTCCTTGGTCACAACGGTACTGTCTTTCTCTTCATTGCTGTTATTGTCTGTTTTCTTATCTTTCTCTTTTTAAAATAAATAAAAAAAGGGAGGAGAAGGAACGGATATCGGATGGTGGATGAACATCGGCGTTCCAGGGGCCAGTCTTGCCAACGAAGCCGAACGTTACTTTTGGTTCCACCACTCCAACGGCGATACGATGACCGTGCTTGATCCTGATGTACATTCTTTATTTTTTTTTGTTTGCTCTCCAGGTTGAGTTCCACCGCGACTAACAAAACGTATTTTTCCCACTAGGACATGGATTTGTGCAGCGCGACTTGGGCGGTGACTGCTTTTGTGGTTGCTGACTTGGACGACATGCTCCCTCGTCGTTAGCCAACGCAAACATCATACGTAGGAACATGTTTGTGTATTCAGTATTGGTTGAGAATGAAAGAGAGAGGAAAAAAAACAACTGCCGTTTGCCTTCTCCTCTCTCTTCGCGCTTCTCTTCTCTCCTCTCTCTTCTCCTCTCTCTTCTCTGCAAGGCGTCTCTCTTCTCTACTACCTGCCGCGCGTTCGATCCCCGACGCAAACATTGGTTTATGTCACGTCGTCGTGAAGAGGCTAATAAATGTAAATTAACGAGCAATAAGAGAATCCCTAATGATCACCAAAAAAATAATTGCAAAGAAAGAGAGGGACCTAAGCCGTGAGACTTTTTTTTTGTATCCCTACGTGTTTCTTTCTCTCTCGTTTTCCTCTCTTTTTTTTTTTCCTTCTTATCTTCTTTCTCTCTCTGTTTTTTTTGCTTTTTACAAAAATTGTTATTTATATTCGTTATTTCTTCCTTGAATGAGCCAACAAAACGAAACAACCACTCTTCCTTCTCTCGTCCTCACAACCAGCGCCAGCACCCCTTCCTCTCCTTTGCTCCCGCGCTTCCACAACAACAACAACACTAACGACAACAATGAATCCCCAAAAATCCAGCATCGACCACGCTCCGGGAGTCTCGGCAGCAACGTGCCAGCGTTGAGCAATGGCATGGCCGCGTTGCAAACGTGGAGCTCTTGCAGAAGGCCCAAAAACCTTTCCTTCACGACCAGCAACGCACAGCCGCCTCTCTCTGGCTCTTCCACTGTCGGCCGAAAGAGCCCTCTTCTCGCCATGAAGGCCGCCGCTCCCAAGAAGAAAACTGCAATTATTGGCATGAGAGGCGTCTCTTCTGCTTCTTCCACCACAGCCACAACGAAACAACAACAACGAAACATGGAAGAGAGGGTGCTCCGAAAGGTGTTGAGACATCAGGAGCTCAGGGACCTCTTTCGGGAGCACCTCAAGCAACTCTTTTGTGAGGAGAATGTGGACTTTTGGCAGCAAACCAAAGCGTACAAGGTCTTTGCTCGTCGCTCTCTCTTCGCTGCCTGCATGCAAAACGTCCCGAACCCTCAACACCAAGAAGGAGGAGAAGGAGAAGAAGAAGGAGGAGGAGGAGGAACAAAAGCACGAAAAGAAGAGCAACTGAAAGAAAAGAGAAAGAAGCGAGCGACTCTATTAACGTCGGAGGCGAAGGAGGTGCAAACCAGAGCGATTCACATCTTGCGAACGTTTGTGCAGCCGAATGCGGTGAAGGAGGTGAACCTTCCTTCCGCCATGAAGAAGGATCTCATTCACTCGACTCCCACGTTTGATGCTTTCACGTTCGACGCGGCTCGCAAGAGCATCTTCAACTTGATGAAGAACTCTCTCGTCTCCAACTTTATAGAAAGCGACTTGTATCAACAAACGATGATGCCCACAACCACAACAAAAGAGAAGAGAGACGAGAAAGAAAACCCTCTTTCGCACCTGCCGACGATTATTTTGGCCAAGGTGATCGACTTGAACAAAGTGCAGCTGAGCAACCTGGCGGTGACCTTTTCTCTCTCTTCGGTAGTGATGACTCACGGCAACAAAAGTCCGAGGATAAGAACTGAAGGAGGTGGAGAAGGAGGAGGAGAAGGAGAACAAGCGACAAAAGCAAAGAGCAAGAAGACCACAATGACAGCGAGCACGTTAGTGAATAACCGAGAGAGAAGACACACGGATCAAATGAAGTCGAACAAAGAGAAGATATCCAAAGCAGATAAGACCAACAACAACAACAATGCCAACAACAACAACAGTAAAAGAAGATCGTTAAGTTTGAACCTTGGAAAGATACATTCAGGAGTTGATAAGATCAAAAAGAAAAAGCACGAAGACGAGGCAGGAGCAGAAGAGACAAAAGAAACCGAACGCAAAGAAGATGAAAAGGAGGAGAATCAAACGATAGAATATCTACTCATTCAAGACGAAACCTGTCTTCCTCACGAACGACTGTTTCTCTCTCTCGAAAGTCTGTTGAACAAACTGAAAGATGAAAAAATCGGCATTCTAGCTTCTTCTTCAAAGAGAAAGAAAAGGAAAGACACCGTCTTCACGACTTTCGAGCTGAGAGAGTGGCTGCGGTGTCATCTGGAGCTTCCCAACAAAGAGGCTCATCTGCAACTCATTCTGCAACGATTGGTCCAGAAGAGGTTCATCTGCGTTTCAGAGCAGCAGCCTTTTGTGCAGGAGGGCAGCTCTCCAAACAAAGACCTTCTTGCCTATTGCTTTCCAGTACATTCTCGATCGGTAATGCTTTTTAAAAAGAATATTTCGCTCGTTGTTTTCTTGTTGTGCTTCATTATTCCTTAAGTTTATCTTGTGCCTTCTTTCTTTGTTGATTCTTCCCTATCTTCTTTCTTCTTGCTTTTATGCTCATCAAATACAACATGGCCATGCAGATAGTTGAAATTGTTAATGACGACTCTCTTTCCTTCGAGATGGACTCATGGGAGACTCATCGTTTGATGGCCCACCTCCTCGAACCAACCGAAGAATGTCAGGAATACCTCTTCGACCTCATCACCGACGAAAGAATCCATTCCGCCAAAGACCAAGAGAAAGAAAAAGAGAAAGAAAGCGAAGAACAAAAGCACAAAGAAATGGAAAAAGAAAAAGATGCAGTGAGTCATTTGGAACTATCAACGGTTCAACGGTTGCGTAGAATGGATGTGAAAGAGATGATTGATGAGTTTAGGAGGGACAGCGACTCTTTTGCCGTTTATCTTCATGTGAACGTTCGTCGTTTGCTTCGTATTTTGAATGGTCCTTCTAAACTTCGGTCTGCTTTGCCAGATAAAGGTACGCACTCTCCTCTCTCTCGCGCTCTCTCTCTCTCTCTCTCTCTCTCTCTCTCTCTCTCTCTCTCTCACTAACCGAAACAAACCAAAAAGATTGCTTATACTTTGATGGAATCATGCAACGACTGCTGAGAAATATTTGGAAGACATTCGAAAGGTGGAAAGCTGCAGAAAAAAAACAACGGCAACAAACGTTGCGCTTAACATCCTCCACTTCACAGCTCTCCTGAGCTGAACAAAAAAGCAAAAACTTTTGTGCGATTTCTTTTCTGCCTCTTTTCACCCAACAGGAGGAATATCAATCCACCACAAGTCATCAGCAACATAAACTTGAGTACCAGAAGATTCACACTCTTGCCGTGCCTCTGCATGTAGGTCCTCGATTGTGGCAATCTTCACGTCATTCCATGGTTGAAAGTATCTGCTGCTAAAGTGGGTCAGCACCAAACGCTTGGCTGACACTTGTTGAGCGAAACGACCTGCCATTCGACTGGTTGAATGTCCTGTTGCTAATGCCTTCTCTTCCATCCTGTAGTACTAACAGTCAGTGGTGCAGCCATAATATGAAAAAGAGTTGAGAGGAGAGAGATCGAGAGAGAGAGAGAGAGAGAGAGAGAGAAAGAGAAAGAGAAACGACGAAGGAAAAACGATAAAAGAGAAAGCAAAAGAGAAAGAGAAACGACGAAAGAGAAAGAGAATGAGAGATGTACGAAGCGTCGTAGGTGCATTCATGCACTAACAGGTCACAACCAGTGGCAGCCTCCACAATGCTCTCCGAGTTTTTTGTGTCTCCTAACAACACTAAATGCCTTCCTGGTTTTGGTTCTCTATCTTTCTACATTTAACCATATTTATATTAGGTATAAATCGAAAATAATAGTACGAGATATGAAACGAAGGAGAGCCATAGGTACCATACAGTCTTTGCGAGTTACAGTTCGTCCGTCCTCTAATACGACATCTTTGCCAGCTGCCAACTGACCCAGAAGCTTTCCCTTCGGTACTCCCAATGCCATTGCTTTGGACGCATCGAAGATTTGGCCCGTGGAGCCTCCTTCTCCTGAAGAAGGCCGAGCGTCCTTCTCTTTGAACACATAGCCAAAGCATGGCACCCTATGTTCCAACGGATAAGCAGACACCAACCATCCATCCATTTCCCCTAAGTCATACTCTTAAAGAAAGAATAAAAAAAAAGAAAGACATAAGAAAGCAGAAGACGAAGAAGAAGAAGAACAAGATGAAGGAGACGAAGAAGAACAAGAAGTAGAGCAAGAACGAAACAAGAAGGTAAGAGTAAACGTGCAAACCTGTTTCAGGTTCAAGTTCGGTGATACGAAGAGGAAATCCAATAAACGCGTCTGAATGTTTATACACGGTGTCCAACATCTCTTTTATACCTTTCGGCGCATATAACTCGACCGGCTTCTTCGTTTCTCTTCCTCCATCTTCCTCCTCTTCTTCGGCTTCATTTTCTTCCTCTTTGTTGAGCAGTGTTGGCCGTTTGGAGCCTTTCATGGCCAACATGGCCAACAGGCCAAAGATGCCATAGCAGTGGTCCCCATGCAGGTGTGTGATGAAGATGCGGTCGATCCGTTCGAAGG
Source organism: Balamuthia mandrillaris (assembly GCA_031835245.1). NCBI lineage: Eukaryota > Discosea > Longamoebia > Balamuthiidae > Balamuthia > Balamuthia mandrillaris. The sequence goes on from JAVKOQ010000232.1 coordinate 32,664, forward strand.
GGAGGCCTTGCTTCAGGAATCGCATTTGTGTGCCCTCTCCTTTTGTTGTTTTGCGTTGTCGTTGAGAAAACGAATGGAGTGCAGAGAAGAGAGGATATAAACCAGGACGACAAAGAGAAGAGAGAACAATGCGCTTTGGCAGGAAGAATACATGGAGCACCCCACTGAAGAGGAGCGAAGAGAGTGACGAAGAAGAGAGGAGAACACAACGACGAAAAGAGGAGAGAGAGAGAGAGAGAGAGAGCAGACGAAAAAGATGGAAAAGCGAACCACAGTCGACAACCCAAAGGCGACTATTTTCCAAGCGGATGACATTGCAAGTCACGTTACGTGAGATGGTTGGCGTGGCGGAACTCGTGCCCAGAAAATGAACCTGCACATCTGAAGAGATGCATCGGCACTTAGTATCAAAAAAAAAACACACAAGCGGGGTATCCGCTTGGCTGGGGGTGTCTTTACCTCTCGCTCGTTTATGCTTCCAGGCGGCACGCTTTATGCCTCCCTTGGCCTCCTCTTTCTTTTCCATCCGATGGAGACGAACATTCATGTCGTCACGATATTTTCTTTTTTAAATGATCGATCAACAGCCTAAAGATCATCTAATAAAGTGAATTTCTGATTTTCCCTGAATTTTCAGATTGCACCTTTTTAGGCCCACCTTAATGATTTTAAGGGGGGCTGCTTCACGACAACCTTAAACGAAAAAACAGACAGAAAAACCAGACAAAGAAAGACAAGCACGACAAGCCACCGCGCTGTGCTCGGCTAAACCCCCTCTTCTACCAGCTCTATAGGACACACGTTTTCAGAGGGACCTTCTCTTCTGTCTGTATCTCTCTCGTTCTTGTTCACGGAGTTGGTAGAGCGAAGCAACAAACAAACAAACCACGAACACCACCACATGAAGCTCTTTTCGAGGGGGACCAGCGGAGGAGGCAAGAAGAAGCTGATAGACAGCGAGGAAGGGCTGCGCCACGCTTCCAAGAGCAACGAGGATGAGGTGGATGGCTTTGGAGAGGACCCTTGGGCCCAGGTAGAGCGAAACAAGAAAGAGCGCGGTTTGTCCCAACAACCTCAAGTGCACAGTCGGAATCCCTTTGAGGAAGAGGAGGACGAGGAGGGAGAGGGCGGCGCTGGTTTTGACTTTCTGGCAAAGGGTCGAGGACGTTCCTCCAGAAGCAACAGCTTTGGGTCGGGCAAGACCAAGACTTCCTCCTATCTGGCCAAAGAGCAGACCCTCCAACCTTTGTATTTTTCATCAGACGAAGATAAAGCAAGCAGCGATGACGAGAAGAGAAGAGCAAACAGTCCATGGAGCAACACCAATCACAACTTCAACACCAAAGAAAGAAAAGCGTACGAAGAAGACAGAGGAGGTGACGAAGAAGGAGAAAGTTGGACAACGACAACAATGACAACGTCAACATCTAATAACACCAAGAGGCTAAAACAAAAGTCGCCAAGGAAAAGCCCTCGCGCTCTGGGAATCTTCCCCGTACGCACCAAAAGCAAAGGCAGTAAGCTTCTCGATGACCACGATGATGACGATGATGGTGATGATCATCCACAAGAAGCAAACAGAGCAGCTACTTACCAGCTTGGTGTGGTCGGTAACCGTAACGTTGTGGAGGGAGAGGAGGACGGAGAGGGAGAGGATGCTTGGGCAGGATTTGGGAAGAGGAACAGCACCAAGGAAAAAAAACTACAGAAGAAGCAGCAGAAGAAGGAGAAGAAGCAGCAGAAGGAGGCCGCGAGGTCTCGTCGCGGCAGTGAGAAGAGCTATGGTGGCAGCGACGTTGACGAGAGGATCAATGACTTCAATGAGGGAGAGGAAGAGAAGGATGAGTGGGACTCGTTTACTGCTTCTGGTGATCATCGATCGTTCAACAAGAACACCTTCGAAGAGACGTTCACACCTGCCTTTGAGGAGCGTGAGGCGGAAAGACGGAACGAAACAGCTCGAGGGAGGGTGGAAGGAGACTCAGAAGATGAAGAAGAGGCACAGCGCCGGATGTGGGGCCAAAAGCACAAGAAAGCAGGCGTAGAGCTGCAACAGCGTTATACGGAGAGCAGCGACAGCGAGTCTGGAGAGGAGAATATTGGATGGAAGGGCGTGGCTGACCGAAGCGGCAAGATCAAGTTGGGAGACGGAAGTTCCACCACAGCTCCCCCTGTTATGACAAAGAAGAAAAGCAAGCTCAGTCTTTTCAAGAGGAGCAACTCTCAATCTTCTATGAAGGGCAAGGGAGTTACCTCTCCGCGATTCTACGATGATGAGCTGAGCCAGACAGAGGAAGCGGCAGAGCACGGCGAAAGAGACATATTCTTTGAGGAGGAGGAGTCTGCTCTCCCCACCGGCAAGCCTAAGAGAGGCTTTCCTTCCATCTCGAGGAGAAAATCTTCCATAAAACTGAAAGGAGACTTTTAAAACAATAGGACGGCGATGGATAATGTACTTACATAAAAGCTTTTTGCTGTGAATAATATATATTTTGGTTTAGTCTTTGCCTTGCACAACTTTAACTTGTTCCTCCAACGAAGCAGATGGCAACGGTTCTAAGCTGAACGAAGTCTCCAGGAAAGGGTGACCTTGCACCACGGAGAGGGGGGCAGTAGCCACTGATTCTGGTGCAACCTTGATTGGCAATCGTGGCGACCCAGATGTCTCTTCCTTTTGTGAGTACTCTTCCTTCGTTCTGTCTTTTCCGTTGCTGAAACAAAGGAACTTTAGTGAGCGATATCCGCACAGCTGAACAACTGAAAGGAAGACAGATACTCTATGAAGCGCACTGTTTAGCCACAAGTACTTGTCAGACACCATCTTTCAGAATCCTAAGCGCAAAGCGAACAACGTCTCACCTAATTCTGAAGGGACTGAGGGACTGGCAGAACCTCTTCTGCGGGTTGGCGGTCGAAGAAAAATCTCTCTGTCAGGAACTCTGGGCTTTGGTTCCTCTTCCTTCTTTGTCGCGGCAGCAGGTTTCGGCTTCTTCGGCGTTGCTCGCGGTGTCTCAGAGGTCAGAGCGATAAAGTCCAGGGACTGTTCCACCGAGGTCGAAGCAGTGGGCATGCCCTGGTGTTGGGAATCGGCCAGCCTGGCTCGTTTTCTCCCTTCGAAAAAAGCCTTTTGCTTTCTCTCCCGCGCGTTCTGCTTTCGCTTTGCCACGTTTTGCCTGCAACTCCGTGGGGGGGAGGGACGAAACAAAAGGGGAAGAAAGAAAACAAAGTCAATGCGTGCTGAGCGTATACAACCCCAGACAGCACCCAACAAACCATGAACCTCCCATCCAATGCCTGTTCATCTTCTCTCTCTCTCTCTCTCTCTCTCTCTCTCTCTCTCTCTCTCCTGTCTCTCTCCTCCCACTACGTCGTTTTTGTTTTGTTTTTTCTTCCTTCTACTATTTTTTTTCTGTTTGGACAGTTTTCTTCCTCCTTATGCATGATTGTAAGAGCTCTTCTGCCCATAGTTGAACCACGCAGTTTGTCCATTGCTTCGGAAGCGAGACGGGAATGGACCGGTCGGTTCATTTTTTCCCCAAATTGCAAAGAAAAAAAAAAGGCAATAATTGGCGGGAAACTCTATTTTTGTCGACATTGGAAACTTGGCGTAGGAGAGGAGACAGGACACGAGCCAGGATAGCGAGAGAAGGAAGAAAGAATAGAAAAAGAAAAAAGATCCGAGTGACACGACTGCGCGCGAGAGGGAGAGATGTCCAGTCAAGCCAAAGCCGACAAGAAGAAGAAGAGGATGAAGAAGGACAAGAACCAAGAGGAAGAAGAGCAGCTATTCGACATTCGCTCCTACCAACAGCTCAAGGCGAAGACGAAATCATCAGCGCAGCAGGAGCAGATGACGCCCAAGAGCCAAAAGAAGAAGAAGAAGAAGAAGACGGAGACCACCAACACCCCTAAGGCGAACAACAAAGGGCAGAAGGTGCCCGCCACTCCACCTTCTGCCAAGAGCGGCCAAAAGTCATCGCTGCGAGGCTCCGCCTCCGGTGCCAAGTCCAAAGCAAAAGCCTCTACCGCCACCACCACTCCCTCTCGCTCTCCTTTCTCGTCAAAGAACCCTTCCCCTTCCCCTTCTTCCTCTCAACACCAGAGGTCTTTCTTCTCTCCACAAGCCACTCCTCCTTCCAACAGCAACAAGAAAAAGCCCTTCTCCTCTTCCTTTCTTCATCGTCGCCCCTCTGCAAATTTCTCTCCCTCATCGGCTGCTGCCTCTCCTTCTTTTTCTGCCACGCCCTCAAAGAAAAGAGGACAGCTCTTGTTCCAACGCGTCTCCAACAGGGGAAGGCCGTTCAGCAACAGTGGCTTTGGACAGAGCGTTCGCCTCTCGACCGCGGAGATGTCGAAGAGAACGAGAACGGTGGATGTGTGCTTGGGCGGCCGTGGCTTGGCGGATGCGGATGTGGAGGCCTTTGTGGGATGGTTGCAGAAGAGCATGCCCCTCATTTATGCTGCTTCCTTTGGTTCTTCTTCTTCTTGTTCTTCTTATTCTTCTTCTTCTCTATCGTCATCTACTGTGGAGGTAGCTGCTGTTACAACAGTGACGGAAGAAGAAAAGAAAAAGCAAGCTTATAACAGTGAGGAAGAAGAGAACAAGAAGCACGAGGCGAAGACTTTTGAGACGAAAGGAGACAGCACTTCAGAGGAAGATTTGGAGGACGCAGTTGACGAAGAGGAAGAGGAAGAGGACGAGAAGGAAATCGATGTAGAATCATCTGATGGCGAAGCTGAAAGTGAACGAACAGAAGAAGATATAGAAACGGAGGATGAAGGAACAGCCAGTCGAGATGAAAGCGGCACACAGGAAGAAGATACAGAAGATGCAGCAGCGAACGAAGAGGAAGAAAAAGAAATCGCGAATGATGAATCGGAGGAAGTTGCTCGAGAAGCAAAGGAGACAGAACCAAACGAAGAACCAAGGGAAAAAGAGGTACTGCATCAACCACAGACGCAGCAAAAAAACACCACTTCAAAAAATAGAATACTCCTCTTCAATCTCCACTTTCAGGAAAACCGACTGGAAGACAATGCCGTCAAACTTCTTTGCGAGTACTTTCTCTCCCAGCACAAAGAAGGCGTCGCTACCGTTCGTCGCTTCTACTTTTATCGCAACAGAATAAGGGACGATGGCGCCAAGGCCATCGCGGCTTACGTTCGACAAGTGGCAGGAGAATTGTCTGAACTGCATTTAAGCCACAACCGAATCACTTTTGAAGGCATTCGCGAGTTATTGGTGGCAGTGAAGCAAAGCGGAGAGGATCAGAAGAAACCCCAAAAGAGTCCGTTGTGGATGCGAGTCGAGTATAACTATATAGCAGTGAAAAAGTTGGAGGAGTTTCTGAGGAAAGAAAACATTTCGTTCTGCGCAGCTAAACAACGAAGTACGTGCGCTCTCTCTCTCTCTCTCTCTCTCTTGCGTCCATCTTTCTTTCTACTGTTTTTGTGTTTGTCGTTAAAATGTTCTTTATATTTTTAGAGTTTTGCAGTACAGGAAGATGCTTAGAGAAAAAGGTTCCGCAAGTGCATCTCTACGTGTATGACTTGCAGTATTTACCTGCGGAGGAATCGTCCCGCTTAGTGGATGCTAAACGCGCTGTCTCCATTGCCAGAGAAAAGCAAAGAATGAAAAAAGAACAACAAGTCAAGCTTCCTGAAAGGCAACAAGCACAAGTGGAAGGAGGAGCAGAATCACAAACAGAAGATGAACCAAGTGGTGGATTTGCTTTGTTGAACGAGTTTCCGACGTATCTCTTTCTTGATACAAACGCGGTTATACATATGATGATGCCACAAGAATGGAATCGACTCATCAACAGCAATAGACCAATTATGAATGAGACTGCAGATGGCGAGATAGAAGAGGTTGATGATGGTGGAAGGGGTGAGGATGAAGGATTCTTCTTCAAGAATTTGGTCAAGAAAGCTCAGAGACGTGAATTTGGCGAGTGCTTCGAGAATCCGGCCGATAGAGTCACCCTTATCATCACTGACACGGTCATGAGCGAACTGGATCATATTAAAACTACTAAACCTCATCTCAGTCGCTGCATTCGGCAGCTGCAATCGGAAACTGGCTATCTTGCGCAAAGCGTTCATCTTGGTTTGCTTGCTTTCAAATCTCGTTGCGCACCTTTGATTGTCTTGCTCATTTAAGCAAAAAAAAAAAAAATGAAACTAGGTTTTGTGGAGATGTTAGGAGCGCATCAAGGAGAACATCTGGTCTCATTTGGAGACAGACAAATCGTGGAGCAAGAAGAGGACGACAAACTCTCCAGCAAGGGCGGTCATAGCAGCCGCAACGATCGCCGCATCATCGATGTAGCTCTCTTGTGGAACACAGAGATCGGAGTGACGGGAAATGTGGTTTTGATAACGGGAGATAAAGGAGCAGCAGAGACAGCCAAAAGACACAATCTTCCAGCAGCTTCTTGGCGTGACCTAAACGAGAACCTTTTGAAGAAGGAAAAAGAGAACGAAAGTACAGAGGAGAAAAAGTTGTGGACGGCAACACGTATAAAGAGATGCATCCCTAGAGCGCTCTATTATGGAGGAAAGATGATGGCAGAAGCGCCGGTCAGATCCTCAAAGAGCATATTCCAGGAGTTGAGCTGCGCTGTGACATTGACCGATCGATTGGCGGAGGCACTTCGTTTTGTTCTTGCTGAAAACCAAGAGATGAAACGGAGATCGGAAAAAGAAGTTGGAGGTGACGAATACGAAGGCAAGGAAGAGATGTTATTTGAGGAACTGATAAGAGACGCGGTAGAGAGCAAAGTGAGATGGGAACAACTGATTCAGCAACAAAGAGTTGGACCCTACCTGTTGACGCAATCGTCTTCGGCTTCTTCACTCTCCTCCCAAACAACAGCATCATCAACAAAAGAAGAGAAGCAGCAACAAGCCACCGTAGGTGCTATCATGCAAGAGGATGTTGCTACCACGGTCACTACTGCGACAGTACAAGAGACTCTGAAAGGAAACGAAGGAGCAGAAGGAAACGAAGACAGACAACCGGAACAGGCAACACAAGAGGAAGAAAAGAATGAGCAACGAGGAAACCAAGAAATAGAAGATGGAAAAGAACAAGAAAGCAAGAAAGAAAGGAAAGACGAACGACACGGTGAACAAGAGGAAGACGAAAACGAGGGAGAGGATGGAAAGGAAGATAGAAAAGAAGAAAGACACGGGGAAGAAGGAACAATGGAAGAAGAAATCCAGAAAGAAGTGAGGCAAGAACAAACTGAAGGCACAACGGCAACAAAAGAACAAACTGAATGTCCAGAAGCGATCAAATCTGTACCTCTATTTGAAGCTGTGGAACCCAAAGAACACACATCCGTTCAAGAGCAAGAGAGCAAAGAGCCTCCTTCTTCACTTCAAGTACCAAACGATGAGCTTCCCTCGTCCCCTTCTTCTACTTCTTCTCATTCATCAGAGGACTGAAACGTGGACAAATAGTTCTTGACTTGTTCAAATATTTCTCTCTCACTCACATCATCCGCATCAAATGTCCGAACGTATTCTTCTTCCTTCTCCTCTTCCTTCTCTTCTTCATCCTCTCTCATCAACACGTGTCGATTATTCGCTTCGTATTCAGGCCAAAGCACCTCCTCAAAGTACTCCCCGAACGTCTCCTCCTCATCGGGAACTTCCTGCCATGCCTCTTCCCTCCGTTGGAGCCTTCGTTGGAAGCTCGTCTCGGGGCGGATGCGCAGGAACAGTTTGATGTCGAACAGGTCTCTCGTTTCTTTGCTGTGGTACAGCAACAAGCCTTCCACAAACAAAAACCTGTGTTAATGATTGTTGGGGAAGAAGAAGTGGTATCAGCTCAAAGAAAGACGGAGAGAGAGAGAGAGAGAGAGAGAGTTTTCTCTTACTTTGGATGAGACGAAAGCAGCCCAAGAGACTCGCTGCGGGCGCGAACGGCAGAGATGAAACGAGGCCAGTCGATGCTGCGAGGGCTGTCAAAGTTATAGACGAGACGGCCGGAGGTGGTTCTTTGTTGAGGGATGTCTTGGTAGTCCTTGTAGAAGGAGTCGAGGCTGAGCCACGTCGTCGTCCAACCTTCCCTACGAAACTTTTCTTGTTGTTGTTGTTGTTGAGCTTTTGCTTCTTCTTCTTCGTGGAAGAACGCTTTGGCTAAAGATTTGGACAGCGTAGCTGTTATGACGAAAACGGTTAAATTTTTTTGTTTTGAAAGATGAGAAAAGAGAAGCTAGAACTTTTTCCAGAGGAAGAAGCGCCAGCGATGCCAACCACCCACAGTGACTTGCTTTTCGTTCCTGTTCCTTCCCTCCTCATCTTCTTTCAAAAATCTCAAAAAAATTGTCAACAATCGGATTCGAACGGTACGTCGCCGCTGCGCTAAGAGAAATCTTTGAAATTTCCTAGAAACCCGCCAATCTTTTTCCCGCCAAAACCAACCCAACCGCACTTTCCCCCTTTCGCCAGCGGTTGACGCGTGGCAAACCCGCCAAAAAGAAAAAAAAGGGGGAAAGTGACTACGTGAAAAGAGAAGAGAGTAAAAAGCAAGAGAGAATGTCCGAAGAAGACGACGTAGTGCTGGACCCAGAAAAATTAACGATAGCGCGGCTGAGGTCGGTCATCGCGGAGGAGGGCTTCCCGCACGTCCTCCCCACCGGCACCGCCAGGAAGTCCGTCTACGTGCATCTCTACAACGAGCACGTCGCCCCCAAGCTGCAGAAACGGGCCGCGGCCAAGCTCACCCGAGAGAGACAGTCCTTGGGGGGAGCCTCCGCCGGGAGGAAGCTCGGCTTGGCGGACTCCCCCTCCACGGCGGCCAGGAAGAGGTCGGCACGGCGGAAGACGGTCAGCAGCCTGCGCCCTGTGTCCTCGGAGGGTTCCGAGGATGAGGAGAACACGCCGCCTCAGCTGTCTCCCAACAAGCGACGAACGCTGCTATCGCCTCCTCCTTCTACCAGAAAAAAGACATCAGCTGCCTCTTCTGCTGCCACTTCCACTGCCACTCCAAAGACAGAACAGAAGCCTAAAAGATTGGCCAAACGTAGAAAGTCGTTGATGAGCCCTACTTCCGCTTTGCGAACGAAAAAGCAGAGCACGAAAGCAGAGGAAGAGGAAGAGACGAAAAAAGAGGAGGAAGAAGAGTTTGGCTCACGAGTGGAAGGAAAGAAGATCGTTTCTCCCAAAGCACGTAAGAAAGTCTCTCTCTCAACGAATGACTCTGCCTCTTCTTCCTCAGAGGAGAAACAGCAGAGTGAGGAAGAAGAGGAAGCTCCCTCTGGGCTGGAGCCCATCACTTCCCCGGAGCAAGCTCGCAGGTTCCTTCGACGCAGACGCTCTGCCATTCCTTACGCCAGGGAGCGGTCTCCCTCCAAACCCGACAATGTTCCTCTCTTGGACTTGCCAGCCGAGACTACTTCTCCCTCTTCCTCAGCAAGCACCTCTACTTCAACCACTGCTACCATGAAGCCTCTTCCTGTAGAGCATCGTCGTCCTTCCTCTCGCAAGGGCCATTGGTTCTGGCAGCTGCTGAATGGGCTCATGATAGTGGCAGAACTGTCTCTCCTTGCCATGATCGTGCTCTTCCTCTTCCCTTCTCTATTGCAATACCTTCCTCCTTTGCCCTTTACCATCACCGTTCCTTCCACCACCACAAGTGAGAGTAGTGGTGGTAGCGGATGGTCCTTCTCCTCCTTCTTTCAACCGGCCGCAGTACCACTTCCCTATTGCAACACGGGAGACAAGCCAAAGCTAGCAGGAATCAATCCTGCAACTCAGGAGCACATCTTATCCTGTAGAATGTGTCCTCGCAATGGAATGTGCCGAGAGGGAGCGTTTGTTGGATGCAAAGAAGGCTTTGCCAAGAGTGCAGATGGAGAGAGCTGCGTGGAAGACGAGGAAATCACCCGAGCGGCTCACTCTATGAAGGAACCTGCCCGTGAGATCCTGTCCTATCGAAGAGGACTCTACGAGTGCCAACCGAATGACTACAGCAGTCCTGAAATAGCTGAAGCGGAGTTGAAGCAGCTGCTCAAGGAGCGAATCGCTGCTTCAGCCTCTTCTTTCTCATTCTTATGGGGAGATAGCTCTGCTCTTCTCTCCTCTGATGCTAAGTTTGAGGCCGCTTTCGATCGGTTCAAGAAGGAAGCAAAAGCAAACGAAGACCAATGGGACATCCATCAACGTCTTTCCTCTTCCGTTCAATCTCCCCAGCTCAACTTCTTCACCACTCGTCACATTACCCTTCCTCTCATGTGCGAGCTGCGACTTCGCCTGCTGGAGTTCAAGTGGTACTTGATGGCAGCCACTGCCGTCGCCCTCCTCATTCCATTCCTTATGTGGAAGCGCCGTCGAGCGTTGGCGGAGGCGGCTGAGGTTGATGCCCTTGTGGAAGAGGCCAAGGACCTGCTTGTCATGCAAAGACAACGCGCTCTGCAACAAGAGGAAGACAGTTATAAATCTTCTTCTTGGCTGCCGGTAACACATGTGAGGGACATGTTGTTCCATGACGATCCGGTCAGGAAGAAGAGGTATATAGGCAGCGCCAAGAAGGAACGTGAAATGCATCGCTTGTGGGCTCAAGTGGTCAAAGCGGTCAGCACTGATCGGCGTATGTATTCGCTCTCGCTCTCCCTCTCGCTCTCCCAACTTTGCCTTGCGCTTATACTGACTGAACGAACAAACAAAAAACAGGTGTGTCTACATGTCCGCAAATAGTGGAGGGCCTCCAACAAACAACATGGGAGTGGGTCTCTCACATTCCAGAGGAACACGCCACGCAGCTGCTCAGCCCAAAGCGTGAACGGGGAACGCGAGCCTCCCTCGGACGTCCCTCCCTCCAACAACTAAATTTCTCGCCCAGAAGCGATTACGATGACGTTAATGAACCTCTGCAACAACAACAACAAGAGCACCATCACCATGAACATCAAGTTGGAAGTGGAGAAGAGCTCTCCCACGCTTCTTCGCTATATCCTCGCTTTGGTTAATGAGTACAAGAACAAGAAGAAGAACAACAAGAAGAAGACGAGAAGGAGGAGGAGATCGACCAGGAAGAGAAGAGAAGAGAGGTGAACTTGGAGTAAACCTCTCGTCCGTCATTCAACCTTTGTTTTTTTTCAAACGCAACTGCTTTCCAAACAATAACAACAACAAGAACTATTCTATATTGTTGAATATACAAAAACCTCTCTCTTTCTTTTCGTTAACAGACCCTCCTCGGGCTAATGGTGGTGGTGCTGCTTGATGGCATCGTGCTTTGGCGCGGTTTGGCAGCCGGGCGTCCCCAAGGGCATCTTGCAGCAGGCGTAGTAGGGGACCTCCACGTAGCTGGTTTGCACGTCGTGGGGGAGGAGGATGCTCTCCTCGGCCATGCGGGGCACCTCCATGGCCTCCTCGCCGGTGCCCACGGAGGGGCGATCGTGGTAGCGGCACTCCTCGTGGGCCATTTCTTCTGCTGTGTCAAAGCCTTGGCCGCAACGAAAGCATACCCATGGGTGCTTTTCAAACGGAGAGAGAGATGCGTCTTAGCGAAGAGAGAAAAAAAAAGAAGAGAGGTTTGAAGTGGAGATAGGGAAGGGATGGAAACTTACTTCGCTCATTTTTTTTTTCGTTTGGATGGAGAGATAAACACTCAAAAAAAAAAAACAATGGTTTGTTGTTCGTTGATTAGGCACTGTTGTGTTTCGTTGGTTGTGGTTTCGTTTGTTGCTTTAGATGTGTGGTTGGTATTTTTTTTTGTTGTTGGGGGACTTTTATTTTATTTCAGTTTTCAAGATCTTTTGGATGAAATTTCATCCAATTAGTTGTTTTGTTTCCGCCCGAATTTCACGGCGAAAATTGTCGACATTTGAAGACATTCCAAACATTCTTGAAATAGTTGTTGCAACAGAAGAAAAGCAAACGATGGAGGAAGCGGTGAGACGCTACTTGGACCAGCACTTGGAGGGAGAACATTCCCTCGGGGATGCCTCTGCGTTGATTGAAGGGCTGGAAAAGGTTGGTCTCTTTTGCACTTTTTTTTTCCAGAATTATGATTTCTCTCTCTCTTCTCACTACAATTTTTTTTCAAATCAAAAAAAAAAAAACTGATGATAACGTAGCAACTCCATTCTTTGGAAGAAGAGGTTCGTTTTGCTTCTTCTCTCTTTTTGCTCTGCTTCTTGCTCTTCCCTTGCTTTCCTTCTGTTAACAGCAAAAGATAAAACTTTTTAGCGTTCCACAGAAGAGAAGAACTTCCCTCAACGACTCCTGGACGGAAAGCAGCTCGTCTCTTCCTCTCTGGAGGAGCTCGCCTCGGTGGAGGAGGAGCGCCAACAGCTCTTCCACGCCGTCCAGCAAAGGAGAGAGCACAGCTCCCTGTTGGTGACGAGGCTAAGGCAGCTCTCTCAGGAACTTGGCAATGTGCAACTACAGCAGGCCTACTTTGAGCTGTTGTTGGAGGCTGATAGAATATGGTTTGTTATAGTAGCACAGGCTCTTTCCTTTTGTTTTGTTCTTCTTCTTGTTCTTCTTGTTCTTCTTCTTGTTCTGGTTCTGGTTCTTGTTCTTCTTCTTCTTCTTCTTCTTCTTCTTGTTCTTCTTCTTGTTCTTCTTCTTCTTTTTCTTCTTCTTCTTCTTCTTCTTCTTCTTCCTCTTCTTCTTCTTCTTGTTCTTCTTGTTCTTCTTCTTCTTCTTCTTCCTCTTCTTCTTCTTCTTCTTCTTGTTTATTTGTTCAACTTTTCTGTTTGTTTTAGTGTCTCTGCAAGCACTAACTTGATTTGCAGCAAAGAATTTCACAAAACGTTACAAAACGTAGAAGACAAGACCACAACAGCAACAACGAGTAATGAGATCTCTGCTTCATCGACGGAGAAGGCATTGGACCTGTTCCTTCATTTCCTTAGCATGTATCAGGCTCTTGTTCCATTACCAATTGACCACCTCAAGTCCATTCTTCTGAAGACAGGAAAGATGCTCTGCAAAGCTCTTCGCTCCAGTCTCCATCGGTAGCAATCCTTTTTGTGTACTTTTTGTGTTTGTTCTTCGCGTTTTCTTATTCTTATCTTCCTTGTTCAAGGCTTTTGCAATCCACGTTTGACGATGTGGGCTGGCCACGTCTTCCGTCTGTAGTATCATCCACAGCGAGGCAAGAAAAGACTAAAGTTGCACGAAAAGAGTCCCTGTCTACGTTCCGCCTTCTTTTTTCTCAACTATTAACATTGCAGCTTGCCGCTCAACGGTTAGTTTCGTTTTATTATCTTCTTTAGCCAATGCTAAATTTTCGGGTGCAACAACAGAGCTTTAGTGGAAACGACAGAGTCAGAAATTACTATGGAGAGTCTTTGGGCAATTTCTCTTTTATTGCAACCGTTGGCGACTCGCTTCCGATATCACTTTATGGGCAAACGTGCAACCAATCGTCTTGATAAGGTTAATCTTTGCAGCTCTCCTCAACATTCTCTCTACACTTTTTTCTCTTTTATGTGCTAATGTTTTCTGCAGCCCCAATGGTTTTTAACTGATGTGCGTGAAGTCATTCGCCTTAACCTTCCATTTATGCACAAAGAGATACAACCTTTATTGGACCAACATAGTCTTTCTTTCTATGATGCTACCGTAACCTCTCTCTCTCTCTCTCTCTCTCTCTCTTTCTGAGCATTGCCAATTGTTATTCTCTTTTCAACTTTAGATCGAGTTGCAGAAAGGAATGATCGCTTGCATTTGCAACAAACTAGAGACAGACTTGCCCCGTTTGTTGAAAGATGAAAACTTGTTCTGCCATACTATCAACGAAACACTCGATTTTCAATCCGCTTTACACAAGCAATTCGACTATCCTCTTACCACATCATCAGAAAACTCTTCCAATCCTTCTGCACCTTTACGCTATCCCTCTTGCATTGATGCATTCACAAGTGATGACTCTGTTTTCCATGCTTGGCGTCAAATAGAGTTAAAATGTATGTATCTTTCTCACTTTTTTTTTTCTCTCTCCTTCTGTTTCAATCTTCTGTTTTTTTGCATTTAATGTTGCATTTTGTCTTTCCTATAGTCGCCATGAAGCACATGGAAAGTATTCTCCACCACGAAGAAGCATGGACTTCGCTTTCTCCCCTCTCCGAACAAGACCCACTCTCCTCCTCTTCTGAACTTCTCGTTATCACTCGCTTTGCAGATGCCTTTATCTCTCTATTGAACAGCGTTACTGGTTCGTTCTCTTTCTCCTGTTTCGGTGTTAATAATAACTTACGAGGTCACTTTATTCTTTTACCCGAAATAGAGAGGTACAGAATGCTTCCAGATATGAGTCATAGACTATATTTCTTACACCAGATTCAAATCCCTTTGTTACAATCTTGTCTTACTCAGGTTTGTTGTTCCCCCTACCTCAATGCTTCTCTCTTCTTGGGACTAATACATCGCGTAATAACGAAGATGAGATATATTTTTGCGGCTGAGTTCAGCTCTTGTCAGTACTACGACCCGTCCAGATGGGACTTTTGCAAGTACTCGATGCTCCTTAATACTTCATTCTACTGTGACAATGTGTTGGCCGATTGGTCCGAGCAATTAGTTTGTACTCCTTCAACGCTATGACTTTTTCCGTGCACACATTTCTTATGGCGTTCTTAATTCTTCTTCCCTCTCTTCTCTGTTCTCTTTCTTTTTCTGCTTTACAGTTTTTCATAGAACTGCATTGCGAAGATCAGCGAACAGAGGCAAAACAGAAAGAAAAGACATCTGGAATGGATGTAGAAAGCACCGTTTTCGATGCCTCACGGGAAGGCTTTAAACGACTGAAGAAGGATATGCTTGCCAAGTTAAGCTCGTTATTGCTTCATTCTTTTGAACAGCACTCGCAACAGTACTTTTCCAAGTATGCCTTTCCGTCTTTCTATTCTTATTCTTAGCCTTGGTCTCGTTCTTCTGCATCTGCTTCTTCTGTCATTTCTTCTCAGTCTTGTGCTTATTCTTTGCTTAAAAGGCGAATTTGGAGAGGAAGCGAAGATCATTCTCAGCAATTAAGAACATCAACAACTACCAAAGAACACATTTCTGTGGAGCTATGCGAAGCTCTGGCCCTGCTCCGCCGCAACCTTCGCGAACTCCGCCTCTTCCTCTCCTCTCCTCTCTTTGAGAAAGTTTGGCGACGTGTTTGCAACCTGCTGCACGTTTATATCTATCGAGAAGTGTTGTTGGAGGAGAGAAGACTCCATTTTGAGAGAACTGCTGCCCTCCAGTTTCGAGATGACATGAAAGCGTTGTTTCAGCTCTTCTCCGAGTTTACCTCTCGTCCTGAAAATCACTTCAAGAGGTTCGTTCCTTCTCCTCCTTCTTCACCTTGTCTGATTATTCTTTCATCCCATTTTTTACCAATTTTAAAAAAAATAGTTTGAAAGAAGCGTTAGTATTGTTGGCACTACCAAGTAGAGATCTGGAACAGCTTAAAGCGCAGCTGCATCTCCGCTCTTCCTCCTCATCCTTATCGCTATCTTCCCTATCCTCTTCGCTGGAGGATACAGAGAGCGTGTTGGCTCCTCTTCCGCTGCAAGGCATCATGAAAAGCTTGTGGAGAGGTTCGAAAGGAGCAGGAGAAGGAGGAGGAGAGGGAGGAACGAAGATGGATGCCCCGCTGGCTGCTTTGTTGAGCCAACGGTATGATGTGCAGAGGATCACCTCCATCCGGGAGCTTCGAACCTTGCTCTCTCTTCGTGTGGATGTTGCTTCCTGATTTCTGCTGCAAAAAAGTTTCCTCGAAAACAAAACTGTATTTCTTTTTTTCCCTTTGCAAAGAGAGGATGACGAAGATGAAGAGGTTTTAGCATTCTCTTCACCCAGCAGAAGACTCAAAAGCATAAGACGTGGAGGGATGGCATTCTTTGGTGGGACCTCTCCAACAACCAAGTTTGTTGCTTCTTCACGATACAGTTGAGCCTTGTTTTATGGTTATTTTATGGTTTTTTTTTATGGTTATCAAACGAAAGCCATTTACGTGTTTTAAACTCTTGTTTTTTTTTTTTTTTTTTGGTTGCCAATAAACGCAGATCATGCTGTATGATGAAAGAGAGTCAGAGGTTTTGGAGGTCCACCTCCTGCCACATGGACAGACGGCGCAAGCTGACGGGGACGCCGAAGCCCTCCACACGGACCGTTACTTCATCCTAGAGAATGCCCTGTAATATTTTACAATAGTTTCGCAATATATTCCAACAATCCTCAATTATCCTACTCTATCGAAACCCTGTAATATTTAACAATAGTTTCGCAATATATTTAAATCAATCCTCAATTATCCTATCCTACCGAAACAATTCTAGCAATAATCGTCTATTCTGAATGGACTGACAAACGTGCACATTTGCTGAAGGGTTGGAGCAGCAAAGGTAAGCTGACGTCAGTAAAATTTTCGTCGACAAAGAAGAAAGAAATCGGAAAGAGAAAGAAAGGAAGAAGAGGGAAGGAGAAATGCCGAAGCGCGGAGCGGACGAGTCCTCGGTGGAGGAGCGGTCGGAGCGACCGCCCAAGGGACACGTGGAAGACACCAACTACCTCGTCATTACCGGACCTAAACGAAAAAAGCCCAAAACCGATGCCGCCAAAAAGGTTTTTTTTAAGCCTATTTTTTTTTTGTTTTTGTTCAAAATCCAATGTTGATCTCTTCTTTCTTCTCTCTCTTCTCTCACTCTTCTTTCTTTTCAAAACAAAAATAAAGCGAGTACCAGGAAAAATGGCAAAAAAAGCGCAGGAACAGCAGCAGGCCAAGAAGCAGAAGCTGAGCTCCGCTCAGAAGAAGCGTCTTCAAAAGCTGCAAGAGAAGAAAGCGAAGAAAGCTCAACGCGAGCAATTGCTGCAATCACTCGCGTACGTTTTTTTTTTCTTTTCTTCTTCTTTCCTCCTCTTTCTCTGCTTCTGCTTCTCTACTATCCGTGCTTATCCTATCGGATTTGGAAACAATTCAATATAACATCAAACCAACAGACAGCACGCATTGACTGCAGAACAGTTGAAGTTGTTCCATTCCAGCAGCACCATTGGCAGAGTAAAACTTTACCTCTCTCTTTCTTGTCGTTTCTTTCTTGTCGTTTCTTTCTTGTCATTTCTTTCTGTCGTTTCTTTCTGTCGTTTCTTTCTTGTCGTTTCTTTCTTGTCGTTTCTTTCTTTCTTTCAAGTAGATTTAACTCGATTGTTGGGATCTATGCAGAAAGAAACAACAAAGGAGAGGTTAACAAGAGCCTTTCACGAGAAGAAAACGTTTGGCTTTAGTCTTGCTGATGACAGTCGTTTGGAAGTATCTACCCAAGCAGCAAATGAAAACATGGACGAAGAAGAAGAAGAAGAGGAAGAAAATGGAGAGGGAATCAAAGCCGAAATCAAAACAGAAGAAAAAACTAAGCCTCTTCAACAGCAACAGCAAGCAAACAACGGAAGCAACACTGACAGCCAGAAAAAGAAGAAAAAGAAGAAGAAAAACAAAACAAAGAAAAAGCAGACCCAGGCTCACTCATCGACAGGGACAGCGCAGCCTTCCACCTCTGAAGCAGCTAATCCAAAAGAGCAACCTCAACCCAACAATGCTTCTTCTTCTTCTTCTTCTTCTTCTTCTTCTTCTTCTTCTTCGTCTTCTTCGTCTTCAACTCCACAAAAGAAAATTACAACTAGCGCCAATGGAACACCTCACCAAACGGAAGCTGCAGTAATACCTGAAAAGATGGACATGGAGACCAAAACAACGAACTCCGAATCTGCTTCGTCTTCTGCTCCTTCGGAACAAACAACAGCGGCAACCACAACGGAATCAACTATAGTAAGAAATGTGTTTGTAAACAGAGATCCGGAAATAGAGAAACAAAGACAGCAATTACCGATTTATATGGAAGAGCAAAGGATCATGGAATGCATTATGGAGAACGATGCTGTCGTTATTTGTGGTGAGACAGGTTCTGGTAAAACCACTCAAGTTCCTCAGTTCTTGCACGAAGCAGCTTTTGGCCATCCTCAAGGCTGTACGTCGTCTTTCTTCTTTCATCTTTTATCTTGTGTCCACTGTCAACTTTCCTTCAGTCCCGTTTTTCTCTTCGCTCTTCCTTGTTTTAACGTTTAAATGTTTGGATGGCGAACAGCTCATAGCGGAATGATTGGAATAACGCAGCCAAGACGTGTGGCTGCTATCAGTATGGCTACTCGTGTTGCAGCGGAACTCAACACTCCTCTAGGAGACGTTGTTGCTTATCAGGTAACATTCGTTATTCTTCTTGGTCACATTTTCTTCGACCACTACATCATTTTCCTTCTTGTTCTTGTTCTTGTTCTTCTTCTTGTTCTTGTTCTTCTTCTTCTTCTTCTTCTTGTTCTTCTTCTTGTTCTTCTTGTTCTTCTTCTTGTTCTTCTTCTTCTTCTTCTTCTTCTTCTTCTTGTTCTTCTTGTTCTTCTTCTTCTTCTTCTTCTTCTTCTTCTTCTTCTTCTTCTTCTTCTTCTTCTTTGTGCAATATTTAAATTTGTGTTCCATTAATAGGTGAGATATGATACAAGTGTATCTCCGAAAACACGAATCAAATTTATGACAGATGGTATCCTGTTGAAAGAGATTCAAGGAGACTTTTTGTTAAGAAAATATTCTGCAATCATCATCGATGAGGCACATGAACGCAATCTTAATACAGGTACGTCCTTGTCTTCTGCTCTTCCTTTCTTTCTTCCTTGTTTCTTAAGTGGCCGGTACTGAACAAACACTTCTCAAAGATATATTGGTGGGATTGTTATCCCGCATCATTCCGCTTCGCGCTCAACTTTACAGAGAACAACAGCAGCAACAACAAAAGCAGCAACAACCAGAAGCTAAAACCTCTTCTGAGGGGACTGATTCAACGCCCTTAACACCTCTAAAGCTCATCATCATGTCAGCAACATTGCGAGTCTCCGATTTTGTGGAAAACTATAGACTCTTTCCTTCAAAGCCACCACCAGTACTCAGCGTTGACGCGAGACAGTTTCCTGTCAGCATTCATTACAACCGACGAACACCACTTGGAGAGGGAGCTTACATTGAGGAAGCGTTTCGCAAGGTTTCCAAAATCCACAAGAAGCTTCCTCCTGGTGGCGTGTTGGTCTTTTTGACGGGTCAACAGGAGATAGAAACGTTGTGCCGAAGATTGCGAAAAGCGTTTGCCTTTGCTTCTTCTTCTGCTCTCATCAAGAGAGGAAAAAAAGGAAAAGAAAAGCAAGAAGCGGAAGACGGGAAAAAGAAAGATAAGAAAACGGAAGAGGAGAAGAATGATGGTGATGAAGAAGAGGAAGAGGAAGAGGATAAGGAAGAAGAGGAGGAAGAACAAATAGCTCCAATGCACGTTCTTCCTCTCTACTCTGTCTTGCCAACACAACAGCAGTTGCGCGTCTTCGAACCCCCGCCAGAAGGTGCTCGTTTGGTCGTTGTAGCTACAAACGTGGCTGAGACCTCCATTACTATTCCTGGCATCACGTATGTTGTTGACTGTGGCAAAGTTAAAGAGGTAAGTACCAACCCCTCTCTATCACAAATGATGTGAAATTGTTGGGATGATAATCTCTTTTGGTGAATGTAGAAATACTACAACAAAGCGTCTGGTATTTCTGCTTTTCAAATCGATTGGTGCTCCAAAGCTTCTGCCGACCAGGTACTGCTTTCTATCGTTTCTTCCTCCTTCCTTCTACTCTCTTTCTTTGTCCGTTCTTGTCTGCCTAAACAAAATAATCTACAGAGAGCGGGAAGAGCAGGAAGAACCGGACCAGGTCACTGTTATCGCCTCTTCTCATCGGCTGTCTTCAACGACTACTTTCCTAGTTTTTCAGAGCCAGAAATTCTGCGGATCCCGATCGAAGGCATTGTCCTGCAAATGAAGTGCATGAGCATCGACAAGATACCTTCCTTCCCCTTCCCTACCCCGCCCGACTCTCAGGCTCTAGCTGAGGCCGAAAAGGTTTTTTCGCAATCCTCGTTCTCTTTCTTCGTTCCTTCTCCTTTCTTTGACGTTTGGTTAACTCGATCAACGTTTTTGTTTTGAAACGAACGATAACAGACGTTGTCATACATTGGCGCTTTGGAAAAGAATGGCGCAGTAACGCCTTTGGGACGGACGTTGTCTGTGTTTCCCCTTGCACCTCGTTGGGCCAAAATGTGCGTTTTCTTTTCTTTTTCTTTTAAAAATTGGAAAGAGAATACGCTCCCTTGGGATTTTTTTTTTTTGACACCCCAATGTCTTATCAGGTTGGTACTTGGAAGACAAGAAAAGTGTCTTCCCTACGTGGTAGCCATCGTCTCCATTCTTAGCGTTCGCGATCCGTTCCTACGACAAGGACTTATGGAAGAGGAAGAAGCCAAACAAGACGAAGAAGAACAGCTTGCAATGGATGACGAAAACGGTGAGAAACCCAAAACGAAAAAGAATACAACAGAAGGAACAGAAAAGAGCACCAATCAACAGGAGGAAGCACGAAAGGAGGAGGAGAAACGAAGGAGGAGAGCAGTCGTGGCAAAAGCTCATGCCACTTGGGCTCATCCGCAGAGCGATCTGCTGGCCGCGCTGCGCGCTCTTGGTGCGTTCGAGTATGCCGGTGCCACTCCCGAGTTTTGTCAAAAATACATGTTAGATGGCAAGGTACAGCTATCCTCTCTCAATATCATCTTGCTTTCTTCTTGTTCACTTTCTCTCATTCTCCTCCTATCTTCTCTCTTTACACAGGCAATGAAAGAAATCCTACAAATGCGTCAACAGCTGATGCATATTATGACCACTGCAATGCAAGAAGAAAGCCTTGACCAGGACGACCTTCTCCTCAAGCCGCCTACTCCCGCCCAAGAGCTAATGCTGCGCCAAGTGATCGCCGGCGGCCTCGTAGACCAAGTAGCCAGACTGGACGCCCAACGCAACGACAGCGGCTTCTCCGCCGACGGCGGTCGCTCCCTCGTTCGCCAATGGGCCTATCGAACCTGTCGCACCAACGAGACAGTCTTTATCCATCCGACCTCCTTCCTCTTCTCCGATGCAAACCTCCCTGAGTACGTCGTCTACAGGGAGCTCGTTCACACCACAAAAACTTTCATGAAAGGAGTGACCGCCATTCAACCCGCTTGGTTGCCTTTGTTGGGCACTGCGCTTTGCTCCCTGTCGAAACCGTTGGAGATGCCCGCCCCGCGATGGGATGCCGTTGGGGATGCTGTCAAGTGCTTTGTGACACCCTCTTATGGGCCGTTTGGGTGGACTTTACCGCCGCAGGAGTTGGAGATGGAGGAGGGACCCATGCGGTACAAATACTTCATGCGGTTCTTGCTCGAAGGGCTCGTCTTTCCCTCTTTGCTGAAGCTCAGGGTTCTCTCTCTCTCTCTCTCTCTCTCTCTCTCTCTCTCTCTGCAAGGATAAGTTTACACAAACATAAAACTGACAACACTACTCTCCAACAAAACGAACAGGAACATCTAACGGGACGACCGAGTTTGGTGACCTCGGACACGTGGAATCAACACAAGATGCTGGTGATGGTGCAGGCCCTCATGAAGAACGGCGTAGCCTCACGACGGCAGTTCTTGGCCAGATGGAGAGAACAACAGAAAACGTTTTTGCTCAAGGAAATGCGGCTGTGGGTACAGCCCTCTGCTCACGCCCTTCTGCAGTCGCTCTGGTCTGCTTTGGATCAATAGAAGAAGATGATGATAATGATGAAGAGAAAGGACACCTTTCTTCTTGCTCTCTTTGCATTTTTTTTTTTGAAAGTCATTTTCTTAAGTAGAAGAAGAAGAGCAAAGGGGCACCCCCATCATCTAGATAAGACGAAAGAAGAAGAATCTTGGCCATTAAAGAAGGGAATAAAATGAACAAAGAAGACCACTGTCAGTTCCCTATTTGATGTAGAGGTGGGGAAAACGGAAGGAAACATTGTGTTTGCGTTGGTAATCTCAAAAGCATATTTCCCCATCACCGATCTCAAATGGAGAGAAGAGAAGCAGAAAGAAAGAAAGAACGAGAGAGAGAGAGAGAGAGAGAAAAAAAAAGGGAGGGAGGTGAGAGAGGAACGATAAACAAAAAAGAAAACAAAGAGAATGTAGATAGGACAGGCGGTAGAAAAGAAAGAATAAAAAAACAAGCTTTTTTTTGTCAGAGACGAAAAAAAAAAAGATGGAGGTCACCTGCCTGTTTTTTTGAGGAGGGGAAATGATGCATCAATATTGAATGGAGAAAGCATATAATTTTGAATGGAGAAGAAGGAAAGATAGGAGAAGAAGAAGAAGAAAAAAGAAAATCAAAACAAAAATAAAGAATGGGAAAGAAAAAAGTTTCTTAAGTTTTTGTTTGTCACCTCTCTTTCACTCCCTCCCCCTCTCTCTTGTACAGTGGAGAGAACAAAAAAACAAACAAAAGAGGCACGAGACCAACAACAGAGAACGGGAATCGGAAGGAAGAGGAACAAGAAGGAACAAGGAAGAGGGTAGCAGAAGCGAAAAAGAGAGGAACTGTCACATACCATCATCGTCATCTTTTTGTTGGAGAGCGGAGCAGCGCGTTGTGTGCAACAAAAACGGACAGGATTGCAGAGCGAAAGAGAGAGAGAGACAAAAAGGCGACGTCAAAATCACATCCAGAAAATAACAAAAAAATGGGGCAAAAAAAAACGGTTTGTGAAATTAAAAATGCGGAAAGAGCATACAAGAGGGACAAAGATAAAAAAACAGAAATCAAGTACCCTCTCCTTCTCCGCAGGTCTCCAAAAGGGCATCCATGTCCAAGGAAGCGATGCAACCCGAACGCAAGCTATTTATTCATTTCGGTGGTGAGCGAATTTAAATTCGTGAGTGAACGGAAAAAAAAACGAACCCGTCATTGGAAGAAACAAGGCTAACGACTTGATTTTGTTTCATGTGTTGAACTTTGGCTTGTGTGTACACATTTCGGCGAGCGGAGGAAGAAGCGGCGGGGGCCGACACAAATTCAAAGGAAAAAGAGGGAGCGGAGCTGCTGCCCGCGCTGGCAGAGTGCAAGGAGGAGGAGGCCGCCACGCAGACAGCCGGTCTGGAGAGACGATGGGAGCTCGAGCTCGCGAAAGAGGAGAGCGTCCGTTTGCCGCAGGCCGATCCGAGGCTAAAGGAGAGACCCCCAGAGGAGCCCTTTGTCAGTCGGGTCACACCGCCGCGTAGTGCCATCTTCACTTTTTTTTCGTTATTTTTCTATTATTTTTTTATTATATTTTTCAATAGATTATTTCACGACCCCTCAAGCAAGACGCCGGATCGACTCCTACTGCCGCCAAATTTTATTTCTTAGAAAATAAAAATTTTAGAAGAAAAAATTGGTTGTCGACGTAAAATCATTTATGATCCTCTCTCTGTACAAAAAGGTTCGTCGGCGTTTGTCTTTTAGGCAGAGTAATGCTTCTTGAGGTCGTTGAGGAAAGCGTTGCCTTCGGCATAGTTGATTGGTACCTGCGGACGGCAACAAGCATCGTCGCAGTTAGCAAAATAAAACAACATAAACCAAAGGGTGAACAGAGAGAGGGTGAGAGTGAGAGAGAAGAGAGCATAGGACATACATCAATCAAATGGACACCCTTGCTGTTGAGACACTCCGTCAGAACGGACAGCAACTCATCGGGCTTGTTAACACGATGTCCATGCGCCCCGTAGGCTTCGGCGTACTTCACGAAATCGGGATTGGTGTAGCTTAATCCCCAACTCTCAAAGCCAGCGGCGGCTTGCTTCCATTGAATCATGCCGTAGGCATTGTCGTTGAGGATCATCACCACCAAATCCAAGTTCAGTCTTACCGCAGTCTCCATCTCTTGTGAGTTCATCATAAAGCCGCCTTTTTGTTCAAACAGGCGTTAGTATTGCATAGCACAGAACACACCAAGGGAGAAGAGAGAGGACGAGGAAGAGAGGAAAACGAGGATAAAACGAACCATCCCCACAAACGGCCAACACTTTACGCTCAGGATGAACCAAGCGAGCCGCAATGGCACTTGGCAAACCAGCTCCCATCGTGGCCAATGCATTGTCCAGCAGCAGCGTATTGGGGACGAGCGCAGGATAGTTCCTCGCGAACCAAATCTTGTACATGCCATTGTCTAAGCAGACGATGCCATCGGAGGGCATAGCCTTTCTCACATCGGCCACCACGCGGCGAGGATCCATAGGGAAGGAGCTAATCTCAGCGAAGCTGTGGACCTCCTCGCTGAACTTGGTCTTGATCTGCTTGTAGAAGGAGAAGTCCCAGTTGCTTTGGCTGACGTCAATGCCTTCCTTGATTTGCCAGATGGCGTTGGCAATGTCGCCAATGACCTCAAGTTGAGGAAAGTAGACGGAGTCTACCTCTGCGCTGATGAAGTTCACGTGAATGACTTGAGGATTCTCTCCTTGTGTCATGAAGAATGGAGGCTACACACAAATGATATCATTTAAAACATGAGATAAAGAAAGGTCATCATAGTGAAGAGAAACGGGAGGTAGAGAACCTTTTCAATGACATCATGGCCAATGTTAACGATGAGATCGGCCTTGGCAATTGCAGCGTGTACATAGTCATTCTGGGATAGAGCAGCAGTGCCCAAGCTGCACTGATGTGTCTCATCCATGACTCCTTTGCCCATCTGCGTGTTGAACACAAAGAGGCCAGTTTTCTCCACAAACTCGCTTACCATCTTGGACGTCATCTTCCTATTGGCGGCCGCTCCGATGAGCAGCAAGGGGCGCTTGGCATCCTGGATCATTTGGATGGCGTGGCGAATGGCCTTCTCCTCGGCGATAGGGCGACGCACGCGGTCCCTGGAGAATGGTTGCAGAGGCTGGGAGACCATCTCCTCGGCGATGTCCTCGGCTATTTCCAGGTGCACAGCGCCGGGGCGCTCCTCCTCAGCGCGCCGAAAGGCCTCTCGGATGAGGGGAGGGATGAGGTAGCCGCTCGCCACGGACTTGGTGAACTTGGTCACCGGTGCCATTATGTCCACCTTAACACGTGGATCATGGGTTGAGTGAAGAAAGACGAGAATATAAGAGAAAGGAGAAGAAAACAAGAGGGCATGAGCGAAGAGAACGAGAGAGAGAGAGAGAGAGAGGAGAAGAGACGAGAGAGAAGGGAGAAGAGAGAAGAGAGAAGGGAGAGAGAGAGAGGAGAAGAGACGAGAGAGAAGGGAGAAGGGAGAAGAGAGAAGAGAGAAGAGAGAAGAGAGAAGAGAGAAGAGAGAAGAGAGAAGAGAGAAGAGAGAAGAGAGAAGAGAGAGAAGCGTACAGTGGCAATGATCTGGAAGCGTCCTTGCTTGCTCTTGCGTATCGGCTTTTGTCCAGTGATCATCATCATGGGCATGCCTCCCAGCTGTGCATACGCTATATATATATATTTTTTTTTTAAATAAAGAGAATAAGTCATCTCATCAATCCAAAACAGATAAAAAAACAGAAGTAGTGACCTGCTCCAGTGGTAAAGTTGGTGGCGCCAGGACCCAGGGTGGAGAGGCAGACGCCCGCCTTGCCGGTCAACCTGCCGATGGTGGTGGCCATGAAGGCGGCCGCCTGCTCGTGGCGGGTGAGCACCAGCTTGATCTTTTGGGACTTGCGCAGCGAGTCCAAAAAGTCCAGGTTCTCCTCCCCCGGCACACCAAAGATGTACTCCACCCCCTCCGCCTCCAAACACTCCACAAAGAGGTCCGTTGCCTTCACCTTTCTGTTCTTTCCTTCCTCCATTTCTGTGTTTGTTTTTCTGTTCAAATGTGTTGTGATGAAAGAATAAAAAAAATGAAAAGCAGAAGAGGTGAATGTTTAAGTAAGGGAGAGAGAGAGAGAGAGAAGAAAGCGCTAGTAGTTCTTCGAAAGAAGAAGAAGCAGGAAGAGGTTGGCGGGGAAGAAGAGATTGTGCTTCTTCCTTCGAGGAAAGCTGACGATGGGAAGATCGGGAAATCCGCCGAAAAAGTTATTTTCTTCCCGATACTTACCCTTTTAGGATGTCGGGAAGCTCAAATAATTTCCCGTCTGATTTCACATTGGTTGGGAGAAATTTATGTTATGATCTGCATGACCCTCCGTTGATCTACTACTAAGAATTTTTTTTACTTTGTTTACAAGGCGGAGAGTTCTCGCTTCGTTTCTTCGAGCTGCTTCTCCAGCTCCAACACTCGTTGCCGCAGCAGCAGCTTGTTGCTCTCCTTGTCGCTTGCGGCTGCCGAGGGCCTCTTGCTCCCACCTGGAGGAGTGCTGTCGCCAATGGTTAAGGCCTTCTCTTCTTCTTCTTCCATCTTCTGCATCACAGCATTCTTCTTGGGATGGTTGCTTGCAGCGGTTTTCTTCTTCGCCACCACCACCAGCTTCTTGTGTTGCTTTAAGTTCTCTTTGGTGTTGTTGCTCTGACCTGCGTTGATGTTGCTTTGATTGGGACCACAGTTCTCGCGATCATCATCATCATACACTTTCATCAAAGGCTGTCTCCTCTTTTGCTTCGAAAGAAGAGGCGAAGAAGTCTCTCCTGTCTTGTTCTGCTTCTTCTTTGTCGGCATAGTCGTCTTCTTCTCTCCCTTCTTTGACTTTCGTTGTGCTTCGTCCTTCTTTTCATCATGTGGTGAATCTCTTCCTGCATCCTCTCCCTCTGCTTTTTGTTGCTCCTTTGATCTTCTTCGTTTGGAGGAGGATGAGGCACGTTGCAACTGCTTCTCTTTTTCCTTTTCGCTGGCGAGGCGATCGGCCTCCACTTTCTCCTCACGAGCCCTGTTGATGTCTCTCAGCAGAGCGATTACCTTGGCAGTCAGTTTCTGGTTTGTTGATAACACAACGATGAGTTCGTCTCCTGGTTCTTCATCTTTCGGCTCTGTTCCAATGCAGCCTGCCGTCGCTTGTTGGGCTTCAGAAGCTTGTGCTGTTTCTGTTTCGTTTTCTTCGTTCTTCTCGGCTTCTTCATTGCCGATTGTTGCTAAAGAAGAAGAAGAAGAAGAAGAAGAAGAAGAAGAAGAAGAAGAAGAAGAAGAAGAAGAAGAAGAAGAAGAAGAA
Source organism: Balamuthia mandrillaris (assembly GCA_031835245.1). Lineage (NCBI taxonomy): Eukaryota > Discosea > Longamoebia > Balamuthiidae > Balamuthia > Balamuthia mandrillaris. The sequence goes on from JAVKOQ010000232.1 coordinate 59,629, forward strand.
GAAGAAGAAGAACAAGAAGAAGAAGAAGAAGAAGAAGAAGAAGAAGGAGAGGATGGAGATGCGTCTGAAGTTTCAACGTTTGGTTTGGAAAGAGAGGTTGCTTTGGAAGTGGTAATAGCCGTAGAGGTCTTTTTCTTTCGTCTGGCAAGTCTGCGAACCGTTGGTTTGACACTTTGCTGTGAAGCAGTCCCATCAACTGCCCGTTCTGCTGTTTCAACAAAACTCTCCTTCTTAGTGGAATCGACATTTTCTTGCTCTTCATCTCGTTTGGTTGTAGTTGTTGTCATTGGTGTTGATGTTGTTGCGGATTGTGCTGGGGTTTTGGACGCAGGCTTGGCCTTCATGTTGTTCTTGTTTTTGCGTTTGGCGAGTCTCTTCTTCTTGACAATGCCAGCAGTCGAAGTAGCAGCTGAGCCGCTCTCTTGCACCTGTTGAGTTTGTTGTTCAGTTGCAGTTTCTTTTCTTTCTTTCTCTTCTTCTTGTTGCTGTTGCTCTTGTTCTTTCCTCTTTTTGTCTTCTTTTTCTGCTTTCGCTTTTGCTTCAGCCTTGTCCACCTCCTCCAAGACTTGATGAATGGACATGACGGCAGGAATGCTGTAAAAGTGGAGTAGCTCCTCCGCATCAAGAGCAGCCAGGATGGGCAACAAGCTCTCCATCCATGGAGCAAGCTCCTTGCCCACTGGTCTCTTCTCATACCAATCTTGAGGCGAGCATGGCCGTTCGTTTCTGTTGGCCGCTTCCTTTCCTTCTTTTGCTTCTTTTTCATCTTCTTTCTTCTCTTCTTTGCTGTTATTGTCGTTTGCGTGACGATAAATATCTCGCTCCCAACGAGAAAGCGTGGCAAGGAGAGTGGAAGGAGAGGCGCCCTTGCGAAAGTTTTCGATGATGGTGTTATTGGCAAGGGCGAACCTGGCGGGGTCTCCCTCGGCGGTGCCCACTGCCGGCATCTTCTCCTCATAAGGATAGATGAAGAGACCAGCGCGAATGATGCCACAAAGCAAGCTTTGAAGGTCGTTGTGTTTCAGTATTTGCTGTTTTGTGAAGATGAAAAACTCTAAGCAACAGCCAAACAAAGAAAGAGAAAGGAGAGAAGAACGAATAAAGAATACAAACCTCTACAAACTTTCCAACTGTGGAAGTGAAACTTTCTCTAAAGCCCTTATAGAGGCCAGCATTCTTCATGCCAATGCCAGGAATCAGCAGCCTACTTCCCATTAAGGATCCACTGGAAGAGCTTGAGCCTCCATCCTCCTTTTTTCCACGACGACTCCTCTTCTTGTTCCTGACCTTGTTTTTGGGCATGGGCTTCCATTCCTCGTTGGGATCTCCATCATTGATGAATGCGTCATCATCCATGTACGGGTGTAGAATCACTTCTTCCTCTTCTCCTTCTTTCACAACTATTTCTTCGCCCGCTCTTTCTTCTTGCTCTTTCCTCTCTCCAGAAGTTTGATTCGTTGCCAATTGGCCCTTCTCAGAGAGAAGCTTTTGTTGTATGACCGTTTGGAGGCTTTGAAACTCCTCCTCAGAGATCGGAGGCATCGACATCTCATGGCACTGAGTAAGGTAGCTCTGAAAGAGCTCCTCCATGTGATCCTTCCTCTTGGCTCGCTGTCGGTTGTTGCGCTCCTTGACGAGGTTGTAGATGACCTGCATCTTACTGTCGTCCAGAAGTTCGGCCGCGTCGATGGGAATCGGTTCCGGGTCGTCCTCGTCGCCGCTGTAGTCGGTTAGGTCTTCTTCCTCTTCCAGGTTGACTTCACATTCTTCTCCCCCTTTGTTTCCTTCGTGAGCGGTGGCTTGCACGTCTTCCTCGTTGTTCTCATCTGCTTCGTCTTCGTCTCCCTCCTCTTCAGAAGAACAACCTCCGATGCTTTCTTCGTCCGATTCCAATAGGTCCTCGCTCAAGTCTTCCTCCTCTATCTCCTCCAGTTCATCTTCACCTTGATCTTCATCGCTCTCCTCGTCCTCCTCTTCAGCGTCGCTGTAGTCCAAGTCCTCGCTATCGGAGGACAACAGGCCAGCATACATAACGTTATGGGCGGTCAGCGGTGCATGCTTCTTCTCCCTCTTCTCCAAGCCGGCTTTCCCCTCTCTGTCCGCCTTTTCCTCCTCCTTCGCTTGCCCACTTCTTCTTTGCTCCTTGGCTTCTTCCTTGACGGCGCCCGTTTCCAGAACGGCCGCTGCCTCTATCCCTTCTCCCGTGGCCACCTCGGTGGTGGCGGCGGGGGTGGTGGTGGAGGGCTTCGCCGCGGCGATGAGCACGGGCGTGATGCGCTTCCTCGGTTTTGACGACGACGGCTGGCTGGCCATTTTGGCTGACTACTACGGGCAGCAGCTCCCTCTTTTTCTGTTGTTTGTTGCGTTGTGTGTGCGTACGCTACGGACTGCTGACAAAAACCTCTCCCCCCGAACGTAAATAGTACACGGAAAAAAATTTTGGCGGGAAAATTCCATGACGACACGAAAATCTCCCCCCCCCTTTTAACTGGCTGTGCTCGAAGCTTGCTCAAGTCCTGCAGCAGATGGATGATGTCAGCTCACTGGAGCGGAATTGACTTCTGAAAAATGGGAGGAAAACTATTCGAAGCGCTTTCAGACTAAAGCGGCTCAATGCTTTGATCGGTTACTGAAAGTTTCAAACCACCAATCAAAAATCAAAGCAGAGGCTTTACCTTACCATAAAAAGGCCATTTCTGTTGTCTTTTTCTTTGTCTCATCTCTAGCAGAGATCTTTCACGTCGACAAAAATTCATTGCTCCGCTTTACCCCCCCATGCCCCAGCGGTCTTTGCTTTGAAAAGGTCTGAGGAGAGCTGATGTCATCAGTGCTGGGTGCGATTTGATGGGGGGACCTTAGTGTCCAGAAGTAACGCGAAGGAGAAAGAAAGAAAACTCAAACAAAAAAAAAACAGAGAGAGAGAAAAGAAGTTATTCGATAAATACAAACACAACAAACAAAGAGAAACAAAAGCATAGGACAATGGGGTGTGGCTCAAGCTCGTCAGCAAACTCATCGAGGTCTCTGGTTGGCAGCAGAACCACCATCAACCAGGACTACGACGTCCTCTTCAAAGTGCTTCTCATCGGAGAATCTGGTGTGGGCAAGAGCTGTTTGGTACGACTGATCCATGCATTACCAAAGCTTTTTTTTAAAAAAACATTTCTCTGTTGACTCTTTTATTTTTTGTAAAAAAAGCTTTTGCGGTTTGCAGATAACGTATTTACGGAAAGGTATCTCTTCATCATCATCGAACGTTCCTTTGGTGTTTTTTTTTTGTAGTAATCCATTTTTTTTTTCAAAAAAATAACAGTTTCATAAGCACGATCGGGGTGGACTTTAAGATCCACCAGTCCAATGTGGACGGCCAGCGGGTCAAGCTTCAAATCTGGGACACAGCTGGGCAGGAACGGTTCCGCACCATCACATCGAGTTACTACAGAGGTTCCATCTCTTCCTCTTCTCTTCTCCTCTCTCTCTCTCTCTCTCTCTCTCTTCCTTTCTCTCTTATTTTTGCTTTCTTTGACGCAATTTAAAAAAAAAACAAAGGCTCTCATGGGATCATAATCGTTTACGACGTGACCGACCAAAAGTCGTTCAAGTCGGTGAAGAAGTGGCTGCAAGAGATCGAGACCTTTGCCGACCCCTCCGTGCAAAAGCTGCTCGTTGGCAACAAGTGCGACAAGGAGGCGGACCGCATGATCGCCAGAGCCGAGGGGCAGGCCCTCGCCGACTCTTTGGGCATGCCCTTCCTGGAGACTTCTGCCGTACTTCTTCCACCTCGTTTCTTTTCTGCTATCTTTCTTTCCCATTTGCTCATTCTCTCTCTCTCTCTCTCTTGTGAACAAACAGAAAACGAGGGAGGGTGTAGAGGAAGCATTCCAATGCCTGACACGGCAAATGCTAAACAAACGTCTGTAAACAAATCCTCGTTTTTATACACTTCTGTTCGTCTGCTCTCTTCTCTTCTTCTTTCTACAACCATTTAGCAGCGAGGAAGACTTGATCTTCCTCCAGAGGAAAAGGAGGAATGCCGCGTGGGAACTCTTCCTCCTTCTCCCTCTCGTAGTTACTCCACAAAAGCGCCCAATTCCAATTCCACGGATGACCCACTCTCAGCTCCTTTGGGAGCGGTTTCAAATCTTGAACAAACGGATAAGGCCATTGCCAGAGAGGCCATGCGGTGAGGTCGTAGGAGCTATCGATGAGTACTTGCTTTGGCCGAAAGTTAAGAGAGCACTGGACGTCTGCGTAGACTCCTATTTCTACGTCTCTCAGCGTTTTCCCTTCTTTTTCTTTAAGTTGTGTTATTACTAGGCCGCCGGAGGGACGAAAGGGAGAAGAAAGAAGGAACGAGAAGGAAGAAACAAACCTAACGCTCTATATAAGAGATGCCGTTCCCACGCAAGAAGGAGATCGCCATTCTTCAAAAGCTTTTGTTTCAGAAAATAAGCCAACTGGTGCAAGTCTTCCGGTCGTGACTGCAGCACATACAGCTGTCTCGGAGGCAACACCTTCTTCAGGTTTATCGCAACTCTTGTTGATAATGTGGTTGTTGTGTTCTGGTGGAGAGGAGAGATGTTGTTTGCTTCTTGAGGATGAGGTTGAGTTTGTGATAGCCCAGCTTCTTCGCGAGGGGCGAACCAAAGAGTGACGTTGCATTGCTTATCTCTCAACTTCATTCGCCATGAAAAGCGATGTCCGTACTCGTTCCATGCCACATCTCCTGTTTGAAATAACGAAAGGGGATGGGTGAGAGAGTGAGCGGGAGAAGGGGATAAGAACTGCACGAACCAGGATAGAACCAATGACGCAGCGGCAATCCTATTTGGACCAACAAGAAGACAAAGCAGGCAGCAAGAATGAGCCATTCTTTCCGACTCAACTGCTGTCTACTATCCATCCTGAACCGGTACCGCATGTCTTTGAGACGTTGCCTATGCGCGTCTCTCTCTCGCACAAAGCGAGCCACCGCCGAATTTGATCGTCTCACCAGTTCCTCTATCCGCTGTTCTTTCTCCCACCGCTTTCTTTGCTCTTGGGTCATGTCTCCTCCTTCTTCCGCTTTTCTCTGCTCTTCTTCGTCTCCATGGTTCCGTTCTGTTGTCTCTTGTCCATCTGCGTTATCTTCGTCGTATTGTGGTGATGCTTCTTCCAATCCTATAGCTTGTCGTTCGAGCAGTTCTAGCTGTAACAGCTCTCGAAGAATAAGGTTGGTCAACCAACAGTTCTTGGTCCAGTCGGCAGAGAAGAAGAGAGTCGTGGCAGCGATGCACATCCATGGAAATATGCCGATGTTGAACAGCATTTTGTTGGTAAGATGGAAGAAGACCGACATAAGAACGGCCATCAACTTTATCCATTCTTCCATCCTTCTCCTTTTGCTCCTTCGTTTGTTTTTGTTGCTGCTCCTTCCTTTGAGCAGCAGCATGAATCCAACAACCAAGTCAAAGATGGCTCCAGCATAGGAAAAAAAGTAAGGAGCCCACTCTGTTTCCAACAAGTAATGAAACACAGGTCGCCTGGGCCTGGTCAACCAGTGTCGCAAGGGCTCTCCTCTGAGCCAGTCCTCGTTGAGCTTGGCCACTCCAGCATACGTATAAACAATCACCATTTGCCATCGTAACAGCCACAAGCACCATCTCGGAATGAAGCTCGTCTTGGTTCCTTCTGCTGTTCCTCTTTGTTTTCTTCTGGCTGCTGATGAAAGAAGGACGTTGTCCAGAGCATAAACGGAGGTAGCTGGAAGGAAGAGCAACAAAAACTGGAGCACCAGCAGCAAGTAAAAGTGGTTGAGGTACCACGTGGTGTCCATCCAAAACAAGTAGCCAAAGCCCAGCAAGAAGACGAGGCTGCACACCCGGTAGCACAGACCCAACGTGACGCCCATCACAGCGCAACCCACCAGCACCCAAAGGAGCAGCCAAAGGGTGGCCTCCGAGCAGGGCTCCACCCAGGAAAACAGGTAGTACTTTGGGCTAAAGTGTGGGACGAGGAAGAATTGCTTGGCCTTGGCCAGGCCGGCTGCTAAGTAGGGTAAAACCTCCCACGTGAGGACCAGACCCCACAGGATGCGGAACACGGCCAAGGAGGAGGCGTCCACGGGTTCCCATAGCCACCGCAACCAACCCATCGGCGTGAACGAGCCGCGCTTGAAGGGCGATGGCCATCGTGGGTGTTGTTCTTGTTCTGAGAAGGAAGGAAGAACAGAAGAAGAAGAAGAAATAGCAGAAGAGGACTGAGGTCGTCGTATGTCATTGCCTTCGGCCGATTCCACATCGTTGCTCGTGTGTTTGGCTTTCCGCCGGTGATGACCGGTCTGTGCGTTCTGTTGCAACATCCCGCTCTCTTCTTCTCGGTTCGTTTGTCCTTCGTCAAAACAATTAATTTCGTCGACTTCAAACTTTTCCTGCATGATGATTATTTTATTGATTTTTTGATTTGTTTATCGTATATTGATAATTTTTGTGGTATATCCGATATTATTCGATATTGTTTAGCTTATCGGAAGGAGCTCCTCTCTCTCTGCTGGTAGTTAGTGATGGCGAGAGGACTCTCCTTCATCGTCATCGTCGTTATCATCATCGGAGCGTTGCTCTCTTCTAAAACGAGGGTTCTTGTTTTGCGCTGCTTCCTCCTCCTCCTCTTCGTCTGCTCCTTGCTGTCTTCGCCTCTTCAGCTCACTTTCTCCTCCGGCTTCTTTCTCTTGTTTGCTTGCACCTTCTGTTCCTTTTCCTCCTTCCTCCTCTTCCTCGTCGTATCTTCTCTTTCTTGCTGCTGTTGATGACGAGGACAAAGAAGACGAAGCAGAGGGAGAGGGATAAGGCAGAGTGCTATGCACAAAGTGTTGGGGCAGCTCTCTTTGCTCTATTTGCTGCTTTTGTTTGCCATAGCCGCCTCGTCCTGGATCGTAGTCAGTCCTGTACTCATCTCTTACCTTTAAGTTGTTATGGTTGTTGTTGGCAAGATTAGAAAAGGGAGAGAGAGAGAGAGAGAGAGAGAGAGAGAGAGAGCGGATACCTGTCCACCACTTTTGCCACGGCCATATTGCCTGGACTCCTTGAAACCAGCGTCCCAGTCCGTACGAATGGTTCTATCATCCAATCGAGTGCTGTTCACCCATTTCTGACATGCAGCCGCATCTTCTCTCGTGTAGTATCTTTTGAAGTACATTTGAAAAAAATCAGTTTGATATGCAAAAAAAAGTAGCAGCGATGCGATTGGGATTACTCGACAAAGCAAAAGCCGCAAGGGGTTTTGTTGATCCGGTCCAAACCCATTATGATCCGTTTGATCTCGCCACATCGAGAAAAGAGGGCATGGATCTGCTCCTCCGAGGTGTAGAAGGACAGATTGCCGACATAGAGCGTGGTGGATTGGTCCAACGCCCGCTGGTGCTCCTCGTCCGTGCTGTAGAAACGCACGTCCCGATATTGTTTGGGAGGTTCTGTCTCCTTTTATTTTTATTTTGGTAAGTTAACACCAAAAAAAAAAAAAGTTCCACCACCACGATCGACACAAAAATCTTGGAGCAAACGCCCAACGCACCTGGTACAGTTCCGCCATGCTTTCTTCTTCGCCTTCTTTCTTTTTTTTTTTTTTGAAGACAACCCCTCAAAATAATCGTCGACGATCCTTGAAATTCAGCGATTTTTTAAATTATTTTTTGCTATTATCGTTAAACTTTATAATTATTTTTGTTCACACACAAAACTTGGTTTTAATCCGCGGCCTGATCCAACTGACCGCCGCCGCGTTCCTCCTCCTCTTGTTGTTGTTGTTGGTGATGATGAGCTTGCTCCGCTGACTCTCGTTCTTTTTTCCGAAGAATAGGATCCCCTTCCTCCTCTTGCTCCTTTGGATATTCCTCCTTCTCTTTCTGGCCTTCCTTCTGCTCCTTCTCACCACCTTCCTCGTTCGTCTTGCACTTCTTCTTCTCATAGTTTTGCACGGCTCTTTGAATGGTGTCCTCGAGCAGGTCCTCCTCATCAGAGCTCCACCCCCCGCTCACAATGAGGTCCTTCCTGTCGGCCATGACGTACTTGGCCTTGCCATCGGCGCTGGGATCGCGCCCATTGGAGGAGGAAAGAGAACGTTGCGTTCGTCCTATGCTTCTCCCTTCCTCCCAAACGGGCTTCAAATGTTCAACGCCAGAGGAAGAAGTTGTCGAGGAAGGAGTGGAAGAGAAGGAAGGGGAAGAGGAAGAAGAGGTAGGAGACGAGGAGGAAGAATATTTGAGGAGGTCATCTTTGGAGGCGCTGGATCTTCGTTCTTCGTCCAAGATCTCTTTGAGGATATCATCCACGCTGTTCTCCATGTCATCCCAAAGGGACTCATCCTCCTCTTCTGTCTTTTTGCTCTGTTGTTGTGGCTGTTGAGAAACAACGACGGTAACGTTGGCGGTTTTATCCTTTTGGTCTTCTCGTTGCTGTTGGAGTTGCTTCTCTTTCTCCTCATTTTCCTTTTGCTGTTGACGAACTGGCGTCAAGAGCTCCTGAGCAGAGTGCGATTTTTGAATTGTTGTGACAGCATTCGTGGCAACAGGTGTTGTTGTGTTTGTCGTAGTGTCCACAAAAGGCATAGCAGAGTCAGCACCAAGAGCAGAAGCGTTGCTGGCCCTTCTTGGGCTTACGAAGAGAGGGGTTTGGCTGGCGGGGTAGGACAGTGAGTTGCTTCGGGTTTCTTTGGCAACGAGGGTGCTAACTGTCGGTGGTAGCCGCGTCGTGAGACGGCCATTGCTATGCGAGCGGGTTGGTGAGGAGGGACTGCTGTCCCCTTTTTTAGCTTCTTGTAAGCTGCGAATATAGGCTAATACGCTTTCCCTGTTTTCTCTGGCCTGTTTTGTGTGGGGTTTTTATTTAAAAAAATCCGAGAGAGAGAGAGAGAGAGAGAGAGAGAGAGAGAGAGAGAGAGAGAGAGAGAGAGAGAGGAAAATACTTACGACTTGCAAGAAGTTTTGATGGGCGGCCTCGCTCCAATTTGGATCGCTGTCTTCTTTATCCTCGATTCCCTTGTTGACCTCCTTCTGTTCAAGTTGCTCTCTTTCCTCCGCAGTCCTGTCCTCGGGCTCGTTTGCTTCTCGGTCTGTTCCCACTTCCTTGTCTGCCTTTTTACTTTCAACTTTCTCCGATTCACCTGACTTTGACTCCGGTGCAAACTGCAACTCCAATACAAAGTCTGGGCTGAACCTGTTAAGCACAAGCAAGTAAGAAATGACAAAACAAAAATGAAAAGCAAAAAAGAAAGCAGAGAAAGAACGCAAATGGTACTTACCGATTGTCTTTGTAAGCAAGATCCAATCCTTTCTTGTGAATAGTAAGAGTGTCTCTGGGTCCAACAAAAGCGGTGTGAAAACCGCATCGAAACATTGGCACCGATTTCACAATCGAGCCAAAGCGGCTGGACATGTGGAACGCTCGAATGGTGATATCGCCTTGGCAGACTAACTTGAGGGGAATGGTTATTTCCTCTTCTGCTGGAATGTAATGCCTATTCATTGAAGTCGAAGGCAATTAATCAAAAGAAACAACAACAAACAAAAATAAAAGCAAAAACAAAAATTGAAGAACAAGAAACGAAAGAATCGGCAAAGAAGAGCAAAAAATAATGCGAAACAGAGCTAAAAGGAAACGAAGGAAGCTAACTTGTTGGCTTGTGCAGTCCATGCAGAGGAAAAAATGAGTGTCTACGATTTGGAAATAGGATTTTTTTTTAAAAAAAAGAGGGTGAGAAGGAGATAAACACCACTTCAGGAAGAATCAAGCACAAGAGAAAGAACGAACCTCAGGTGATTCAGTGGTATTGAAGATTTGGATTAAGGGCCGACATCCCGAACGAGAGTTGTTGGAGAAAGCGGGCACAGGTTTGAGCGTGATGCGACGGAGAATCAACTTATTGGGATTTGGGTTGGATCCTCGCAACACCTCTGAAAAGTATCGTACATATCTGAGAGAGAGACAGAGAGAGAAACGCTGTAAGAAATGTAGAAAACAAAAAGGGAGCATGAAATCAATTAATATGAAAAATACAAAGCTACCTAATTTGTGAAGGTTGTTCTACTCCAAGGTCTATGAAGCTTCGCTTGCGACCAAAGAACCGCAATGCGGCCACCGGGTCTTGAAACTCAGGTGCTCCTGAAAAGATTAGATAAGCTGCAATCACCGTTCCCGTTCGCCCTTTTCCTGCCTATTGTAGTGTTGAGGTGTTAGCTTTGTTGTGTGGATAATTGATATCTGCAGTCCCCTAAAGAGAGAGAGAGAGAGAAAGAGAGAATAAAATAAATAAACGAACCATGCAATGAATAACTGCCACATTTTTGGGATCAGCTTTCAACCATCTGGCAAGCGTAAATGAGTTCATACATACATTAATGAGATAAAAGAGGAGAGAGAGAGAGAGAGAAAGAGAGAAAAAGAGCGTGAGAGAAGAGAAAATAACATACGAGTCGATGGAAATAACGACTTTAAAAAGTATGTGCAAAGGAGGAGCATGGTGATCCTTCCATCCAAATTCCATGATCTTTTTGTTTGTGGCATGCTTATGAGCTATGCTGCATGATGTCATATTGGAATAGAGAGAGTATCGAGCAACGCACCATGTTGTTGAAAAGAGCGTAGTCATATTGGCGTTCGCTTAGATTCCACAGCATGTAATGTTCGGCATGACGAGAGTTGAGCATCTCGCTTACGTGCGCAATGTCATTGCGATAAGTGGCTTCCATTCCCGAGGCTGGGAACCCCATCGCTTTGCGGAGGAGAAGAAATATAGAGAAGCGCAAGAGGAAAGGGAGGAAGAGCAAAAGGTAGAGAAAAGCATTAACAAGCAGAAAGATAAAAACACGAGAGGGAGAAGAGAGGGAGAAGAAGGACGAAGAGCAAGAGAGAGAGAGAGAGAGAGAGAGAGAAACAAAGAGCGAGGAGGAAGAAACATAGCAAGCAAGACAGAAGAGAGAGCACAAGACAACGAAACGAAGAAGGAAAGAAGAAAGAGAACAGGGATTCATTTTCCCTCAAATGTAAACACCAAAAAAAATTAAAAAAAGAAAAGAACGCCGAACCTATCAGTCGATGAGTGATGTAAGTGAGATCGAGATCATACTCGCCGTCGCGGAACCGAACTTTGTCTTTGGAGACAGCAGAACGGACGATGGAGAAGAGATTGCTCATCGTCGGAAGGGAGTCGATCGATTATTATCCTTATTTTTTTTTGGTTCTCTCTTGTTCGCTCGCGCAAGGCAGAGGGGGGGGGAGGAGGAGACGTTTGACTTTGTGAACGGGTAGCTCCCCTTGCCGACGTCGCCCCTTCCTTTTCGGTTCGCCAGCAGTGCGCACCACCAACCAATCCGACAAGAAAAAAAAGGAATGAGACGCGGATGGGAGATTAATCAGCCAGAGAAAAAAAAAGGATTGATTACAGAGATTCGTTCTTCTTCCTTCCTCACCTGCGTCTCGATCCCCTTTTTTTTTTTCTTTTCTGGTTTACTTTTTTTGATTGGGGAAAAACAACGAGGAAAGGCTTCCGGTAAAATATCTCAGCTGAGGCACACCCGCTTTGAGGGCGGGTCCCTGTTGGCAGTTTCGGACATCTTTGGGTCGGGGCCATCTATCATTCACGATCGACGCCTGGGTGACGTCATCGATCTCCATCTGATCAAACTTTCCCGCCAAAATTTTTTTTTCCGTCATTCCACCTTCCAGCGCGCTGTGCGGTGTGTGCGTGATCTTAAAAATCAAAAAAAAAAAAAAAGGCAGGAAATAGCGCAAGGAAGGGGAAGTGCTTTTGAGACATGGAAGACGCGCTCCTCAAAACCATCCAGCGGCATGACTGGCGGCAAACTGGACAGATTGTGTCGCGGCTGAAAGAGCAGCTGCCCTTCTTGGATGCATCCCCGCCGCACGATGGGCTCGCTGCCGACCAGAAACAAATCAGGTAGGGTGGATGTGGATGAGGTTTTTTTTAAAAAAAAGTTCTTCGGTGTCGCTCACGCAACTGTGTGATACCTCCTCACATCATGTAGGCAGTGGGCGCGAAGTCATGGCAGCTTTTTGATCACGCTGGCAAAGCTGGCGTTGGACACGCTCAAATCCAACATCGATGCCAAAGGGGTAGAGCTTCTGATCGGCCTCTCCGCGGAGGGTCTTTCCGCGCTGCAACGCCTGCGCAGCGGCCTTACGCTCGCCCCTTTGTCCATTGAAGGCATGTGGTATCGCTTGGTGCAGCGCTGCCTTGAAAAGAAGAAGGTTTCTCGTCGCTCTCTCTCTCTCTCTCTCTCTCTCTCTCTTTCTTGTCGTCGCTTGTTCTTCTCTTTTTGCTCACGTTCTTCTGTAGTTCAAAGAAGTGGTCTCCTACGGAGAGGAGTTGTTGAGAAGCCTTCAGAGCAGCCGTGGCCAACCATCGCAAAAGCAATCGGCAGCCGTGGTGAGCGGTTTTGAGCCAATGGAAGGAGATAGCTTGGAGTTTTCTGTCCTGGCCTTTGCAACGCTTCACGCCATCGCCAATTCCTACCTCGTTACTCTGAAAGGAGGCAAGCCTTCTGAGGTTGCCGAGGTAAAGATTGCTTTCTTCTCTTTTCTCTCCTCTCTCTTTCCTCTCGCTCTTTCCGCTCTCCTCAATTCTCTCACTTTCTCTTATTCTCTCCTCTCTCCTTCTCTCGCTCTCTCGTTCTCTCTCTTCATGTTTTCTATCATACACCAAGCCTTTGCTGATCGTTTGCTCTCATGTTTTAAAATTAAAAAAACAAGATGATGCTTAGGGCTACCACGCAGATGTGTGCTTGGGTCCGCAAGCTCTACCACTTGCAGCCAAAGCAAGCGAGCTGCAAGCACGTTCAGAGCGCTGTTCAACTCCTGACCAAATCGGCGAGCTTCCTGGATGCCCTCCGGCCACAACACAAGGCTGCTGCTTCTGCGTCCGCAACCTTTAAGAACGTTTGCAACGCATCTCTCTCCACTCGGCAACAAACTCTCTCGCTGTTGGCAGACACCCTTGACAAGACGCCTAACTCAGTGCTGAGTTACTTAGAGCTGGCCACCAAAACCATGACACAAGCTGCCAAGTATCAGCCTGGCACTGGGCTGACCGCCCTCTGTGAGGAGGTTTTTGTTGTTTGCGAACAAAACTTTGTACAAAACGCGGTTCGTAGCAGCAAGATGGTGATGGGAGCTTGGCTCTGTTGGGTGTTTTGCAGCTGTAATGTATTCCGAAAGGTTTATTCTCTCTCTCTCTCTCTCTCTCTCTCTCTCTCTCTCTCTTCCTCCCTCCCTATCTTTCTCTTGTTTTAAGTTTGCCTCGATAAAAAGGATGGATCAAATGAACGTGCGAGAGAGTTGTTGAAAAAGAAGGCAGCACCGTATCTGCCTTTTCTTCGCACTTCTCTGGAACAAGCCGCTCTGGATGACGAAGAAGAGCAGAGCATGTATGCTTCCGAAAACAAGGTCACTCTGGCCGAACTCATTCAGGTCTCTCTCTACCTCATCAACGATGTGTTGCTAGACCTTGAAGAATGGCGACAAGGAAAGAGCCTCCGAAAGAGCACTGTTCGCTGTTTGCAAGTTGCCACTCGGCACATCGACACATTTCTCACACAGATAGATGTTTCGGAGGAAGAAGAGCAAGCTGCGGTGTATCATTACTCTCTCCTCCAAGAAACAATCCTTCTTCTTGCCGAGCTCCAAAAGTTCTACTCTCGCCGATGCTCCCTCTCTTCTGCCTCCTCTGCAAGAAAAACAAAACAAACGTTGAATATGCCTCCTCCTCTCTCTATTGCGATCGAAAAGGCCTTGTTGTTAACTTCTGATTGTGTGGAGAACGGTGTCTCATGGGAGACATCACGCAACGGCACATCTTCTCCAAAGAGCAAATCTCCATCGACCACATTCTCCACGACGTTGCGACAGTATCAAGTGACTTGCTTGGAGACTGCTGCTGTGGTGAACTACGAGCGCGCGGTGAGTTCAGGTTGCTCCGAGTCTATAGAGGCGAACGGCTACCTGGAAGAGGCTTTGGGGCTCGTCCGAGAGGATGCAGCTATTCAATCGCTTCTTCCGTGGATCATCTCCTCCTTTTATAACTTTGGAGTGCACATGTACAACGCTAGCTTTTACCAGGACGCCACGGAGCCCATTCGAACGGCTTGCTCCCTCTACGAAGAGCTTATTGGAGACTCTGACGATGAGGCTTCTCCTTCCTCAGCACTTCAGCAACAGTACATATCTCAACTACCCAATCGTTACAAGCTTCTCTCCGTTTGTTGCTATAAATCAGGACTCTATGCGGATGCCTTGCAGGCCATGCTGAACGCAGTTCGCTGGCAACTATCTGGTTCAAACAGGGGCGATGGTGATGCCATCGTTTCCTCTGGCTTCATAGACCTGCTCACCCAATTTGTAAGGATGAAGCAGAAGCTTGGCTACGAGGAGACTGCCGAAAATGAAGAGCTGGAGTGCTTGCTGCCAACCCTTCGCACCGTCTCTCCAGCGTTGAGCAAGGAGGAGATTATTCACTTGTTGGAGCAGGAACTTGCTCTTTATCGCCAACAACCAAGAGCGACAGGTCATAGAGACAGCGTTGTGGACCAACTCTCTGTCCTGGATGCACTGCTTTCAATCTGCACTGAAGAAGAGGATCCTGTACGACGCGCTATGTACGCTCCTACTTTTTTTTGCTGTCTCTCTTTCCTGTAGTACTGATGACCATTTGTTTTTTGTTGTTTGTGGCAATAGGCTGCTGCTAGAGCGTGCTGCTTTAACAAGAGCTTCTTTGCATGAGCCGACAGCATCTTCAGCACCGAACGACGCTGCTTCCCAGGTGAGCAGTTCCTTATGCGAAGAAGCTGTCTCTTTGCTTGAGCAGCAAAAGGTAAGTTATAACCCCTTCTTGTTGTTCTTGTGCTTCCTGTTCTTGTTGTTCTTCTTCTTCCAGTTATTCACCTATTTTTTGTTTTAAAGACATATGAGCAAGGTGATGAGACAAACAAGACTTTGAGCGACATGCTCTGTATAGCTTGGCTTCACATCGGA
This sequence comes from Balamuthia mandrillaris, assembly GCA_031835245.1. NCBI lineage: Eukaryota > Discosea > Longamoebia > Balamuthiidae > Balamuthia > Balamuthia mandrillaris. The sequence goes on from JAVKOQ010000232.1 coordinate 74,646, forward strand.
ATGAATATGAGGGAAGAGATCGAGCGCAACGCTTGTTCCAATAACGGCATTAGCTCCGCTACCCCTGATGTTGGACACGCCCTCGCTAAAAGCCACGACTACCTATCACGAGCATTGGCACAATGGTTGAATGTTTTTGGGGAGCAGATAACAAACCAATCCCCAGAAGAATTGAGCCAATATTTTGCTAATACGGAGCGTTCTTACCTTATTCTCAGTACGTTGTTTTCCGTGCTGCGTTTTAGTTGCTGTCTTGTTCTTCTCTCCGCTTATGCATGTTGTCATGACAGAAACGTTGGTCGATTGGTTCGGATTCTTTGAAGAAGTCAATCTGCAGATTCAGGCTCTCAAACTCATCATTCTTATGAACTTGTATGTCCGTGTTGAGCAGCCAACAGCATTTGATGGTTTGTCTCCTCTTCGTTCCTTTTTGTTTATAAGCTCCTACAAACATGCTCTTATTTGTCAACTTGGCGCTCCACAGAATGTATAAAGGCATATGCAGGAATTGTGAAGAGTTACTGTCGTATAGGTTGCACGAAGGAAGCCAGCCTTTACCTCCAACGTGGAAGAGAGTTGGTAGCCAAAACCCAAAAAGGCAAACCCAACCAAAAGAAGAACTCTCGATGCGAATTCTCGGAACTCGACCTTGCTGAATGTCACCTGTTGATCGCAACAGAGGATTTGACGACAGCGGAAGTGCTCCTCGCCGATTTGCAACAGCCAGCTCTCTCCGACGCCACCATCAACAGACAGGCAGCTCAACTCGTGGTGGAATGCAAACAGCTAATATCATCCATTCGCTTCCAACAAGGTCGCTCTGCTGAATCTCTAGAAGAAGCACATCATGCAATGCGCACAGCCCATGGACTCTTAAATGCTATATCGAGAGATATAGAGAAAGCAGCAACTACGACAACGGACGGCAACATCACCACTTGGCAGGTGTTGGGGAGTTTCTTAATGAGCTTGTACCAGTTGGCAGAGTTGTGGAGACATAGAGGAGGAGCCCAGGAGGCATTATACTATGCCAACAAAGGTTGGACGGCGGCCTCTCAGCCCAAACATGGAAGGAGCAGCGGACACTCTCTGAATTGGACGCACACGTTTCTGTTGGGGCTAGTGGAGACCTCTTGTACAGCTCATCGGTTGGATGATGCCAGTGATCATCTCCAGAAAGCTAACGGAATGCTCGATCATATGAACCAACAGTCGGTGAGTTTGGTTCTTCTGTCGGCCACTCTTTTCATCTTCCCGAAAACTTGCTCACAATTGTTTTTTTGTAGGAAGAGATCCTCGTCCAGAAGCACATCATACAGCAAAGGATAATAGAGGCCGTTGTTGCTACTGCCAAAGCGGACCTGGATGCGGCTCTTGAGAGCTATGCCGCTGCGGAGCAGTTACTGGACAAAGCGAAGCTTTCGGAACCCACCAAACTCTTTCCAGAGGACTCTGACTTCAGGTATCGTTATCTGCATTAGAAACTTGTGTTAATGGGAGCTTAGCGGATGTTTACTCTGGAATAGCTATTTGGAGGGTGCTCAGCATGCCGTTTTACCCGAGCAAGACTCCGACATGGAGCTGGAAGAAGAGCAAGTAGGAGGCACCAGCACAGTTCTGCAACACCTCTACGCCCAAACTCGGCACAGGCAAGCCAGCCTCCTCACTCGCAAAGGCAAGCCCGAGGACGCAATCCAGCTGCTGGATGACATTGGCAGCAATAATGCCAGCGCCATTACACGCGTGGATAAAGCTTTCATCGAGTACGAGTACGGACGAGCTTATCTCTGTCAATTGAAGAAGGTGAATCCGGAGATGGCGGCCCTGTGGCAACGTCCTCCATCGGTGGAACTGCCACCCTCTGTCCAGGCGAGAAAGCCCAAGCGCATTGCCAAAAGAACCAACCCGAGTGGCAAGCGTGTTGCAAAGCGAAAAAATGCAACCACGCCTTCTTCTTCTGCCTCCTCTTCCTCTTCCTCAAAGCCTAAGGCCACCTCTAAGTCGGCCAGCAGCAAGAGCATACTGGTAGCTGATGTGCTTTGGGATAAGGCTTTCCATCATTTCCAACAAGCCCATCAATTGTGCTTTTCAGCGGCGGGCACCCCTTCCATCCTCACCAGACTCGTTTGCAAGCATCTCGCGCTGCTTTCTTCTTCTCAACAAAAAGAGGAGCGGTTCCAGAGCTTGGCCCACTTGGACTCCTCCTTTGGCGTTACGTTTGTACATAGAATGCAAGACAGGAACCTCCGCCTCCGCCGCACGGCCAAAGAAGAAAAAGCAAACTCGGAAGAGGTGGATGTGGATGTTCTCAGTTCCATGTTTTCTTCGCTTTCCACCTGTGAGGGAGGCACAGAAGAAACGGAAGAAGAAATAAGGGTAAAGCTATGCTTCCTCCGCGAAGACGTGCACGTGCTTCCGGACGATTGGACCGTTTGCAGTCTTTCTCTCTTCTCCAGCGAGCAAGACGACTTTAGCAACGGCCATCAAAGAAAGAGCTCCCATCTTCTTCTTACCCGACACCAAGCCAATCGTTCTCCCATCGTTGCACGTATTCCACTCTCGACAACGAATGTAGAAGGAGAATCAATGTCAACATTGCAGCAACACTTGAAAGAGTTTGAGGACATCATGGCGGAAAGCCAGAAGAGCACCGACGCCAGCAGCCTGCAGCTCACCACGGACAGCGAAAAGCGGGGTTGGTGGCGCAGGCGCAAAAAGCTGGATCAACGCATGCAACATCTTCTTTACTCCATCGAGGAAGAGTGGCTTGGCCACTGGAAGGTATTTTTATTTTATATTTTTATTTTATATTTGTTCGCTCAATGCTATGCCTTTTGCCTCGAAAAAAAAGTGTTTGCTGCTCGGCTCTTTACGATTGCAGGAAGATGATGGCAAGTGCAACAAGAAGGCGGCTGCGTTGGTCGAAAGATTAGCCTCTTCATTCAGCGAAGCGGCGGAGGAAGCCATTTCTGTGGCGTTGGATGAAGAGCTCTTTCGGGTGTGTTTTGCCGCTATTCCCGAGTTGGCTGAGGAGCAAGGAGTCGAGTGCCTCATCCATGTATTGGGATGGAAGCCAAACCGTGTAAGTGAAGCATCAAGAGCAAAACTGACCAAGTTCTGGCAAGAAATGAACCAGGAATACATCGAAGTGATGCCATTAGTTGAAGAGGAAGAGCTGAGGTTAGTGTCCATTCTCTTTATTTTTAAACTGCATTTCTAACTCCTCCTTCACTTCCTCCCTCCATTTATGATGACAGCGACAGGAATCCTGTGTTCTTGGTTCTGGACAAGGACTTGCAGCACCTGCCATGGGAATGCATTCCCATCATGGTGAACAGGGCGGTGGCCCGAGTCCCCTCCATTCGCTTCCTCGCTCAGCATTCCAACAATAAAGATCGGCTCTTCATCGACGGCATTCGGCCAGACAACACACGGTACCTGCTGAACCCCAGCCAAGACTTGCCCAAGACCCAAAAGACATTTAAGCCTTACTTCGAACGGTTCGTGCTATTTATCACTCCTCTCGTGTAAAATCATCTCCTTATCGCTCACCATTTCTCTGCTTTACCACTGGCAAAAATGGTAGATATCCCACCCCACGACCATAAACTTCCCACCCCACCGATAAAAATTCCACCCCTCAGGTAAAAGTCCCAACCTATTAGGGTGACATGAATTATGAGTAACTCTATCGTTACATTGCTACTGTGTTTCTCTTTGCTTGGCGAGAGGAATAACCGTTGTAAAAGAAACTGTCAGGAATTGAAAGCATGCTGTATCCTTGGTCAACGGTTATTCCTCTCACCATTCTTGCCCGCCATACTTTTCTTTTTGTTCCCGCCTTTTTTTTTCAATAACGTTACCGTTACTTTTTCTTGGGTTGTAAAAAGGTCTTCTTCTTTAACTTTTTTCTTTCAACTAGAAACAGCTACACACAACCATCACACACCTTTTTTGTTTGTTTGGCTTTTTGTTTTTTCCTTTTTTTTTTTCTAATTATGGAAGCGAAGAAAAAAAGATTTGCCGAGATTTACGGGTGGATTTTTGAACGAAAGGTTCCATTGCAGCAGCTTTCACGGTTGTACAATGGTGGAGAGGATGCTCCGACCTTTTATCGAGTCCAATGGAGATCAACTCGTGGGCTTACAAAGCGAACAGGAGTGAAGGTGCTTAGTAATCAGCGGACCACCCTTGAAGGAGTGAAAGTGTTGGTGGCGCCTAAAGTCAAGAAGGTGAAGAATGGGGTCCTTGAGGTTGCACTCAGCGAGAATCTTCACTGCTCTGGCGGCTTTGCCTGTGCTCCTCCTGCAAGAGGAAAGAAGAACAAAAAACTAAAGGACTGTGAAGTACAAAGCCGTTGGGTGGGGTTTAGAGATGAGCTAAACACTGCCTACATCTACATCCAGAAGGAAGCCCAAAGCCACGGACCTGGGTTTTGCGCGCCTTCCGCTTTGCCTATGACACCTGCGCTTCGGCAGTGGCTCCGCCAGATGGATGGGCAAGGAACAAAAGAAGACGGAATGAATGGGAGAGGAGGAGCAATGACGGCGCACGAGCTGCAACGAATGTTGCTGGGGGGCGCTTGTGAGCGGGTCAAGGATGCTCGGGATGTACCCACTGTGCAGGAGATTGCCACTGTAATCCACAACGGAAGGAAAAAACTGCGAATCGGCAAGAAAGGGCAAACCAGAGCAGAAGCCCTCCAAGAGGCCTTGAATCGGCCAGAACTGGCTTCTACTATCCTTTTCCCACCTTTGGAGAGCCGTGAAACGTACATCCTTGATCGCACGGCGGCCCGTCGGCCATGGATGATTTTTCTGATCGCGCCTTATGCAGTCACTGTGCTTCCGCGATGGGGTAAGGATGTAGTCGGCCTGGACAGCATCTACAAGCTATCCAAGTCACATCACCCCGTTTGGGCACTGGTGGTGCAAGATGACTTGGGACGGAGCTGGCCTGTTGCCTTCGCTGTTGCTAGCAAGGAACGAGCAGCAGTTGTGCGCTTTTTCCTTTCGTCTGTTCGTCACTTTTTTGAGCCACAGACGACAACGATCTACTCCCCAAAACCTACGTGGCAACCCTTCGTAATGATCGACAAAGACAAGGTGGAGCGTAACGGGGCGACAAGTGCTGGCTTTCAGGTGGTGTTGTGTGACTTTCATGCACAACAACTGTGGAGAAAAAAGTTGCGCAGTATGGTTTGTTCTCTCTCTTTCATGCATCTGCTCTCTCCCTCTCGTTGTTGCTCATACAAGTAGAAACTAACAATAATACCAAACAACAAGGGAAGGATGATGGAAGTGTATTGGGTTTGTTAAAAAGACTGCAACATGCCATGACAGAAGATGCAGAGGAAGAAGCAACAAAAGTGTTGAAGAACTATTGCCAAAAAAAGAGGATTACCCGTTTTTGGCAGTACTTTGACAAGAACTGGCTTTCTCCTCCATGGGCATCAACGTGGAAAAGCATTGATCGTCCTGGGTACCGAGAGGGCTTGTGGAATACCAACAATGCAACAGAGACGATCTTTCGTAGCATTCTTCGTGATTTCCACTGCAAAGGCACCAAAGGGGATCACAACTTGGTCTAAACGCTAGCAGACAATGTGTTTCGCCGCTACAATGTGGAGCTCAACCGCATCGATGTACTACAGCAACGCCCAAGCCTTGGTGTTTGCCGGCTTTGGAGGAGATATCAAGAGGGATTGCGGCTGGCACAGCACCAACAGAGTGAGAAACAGAAAGAAAAAGAAGAAATAGAGAATGGCAGCAAAAACGATGACAACAACAACGACAGAGAGGAAAAAGAGGTAGAAGAAGGATTGAACGCACATTTTGTAGAGCTTGCTGACGGCGTTTTCAAATGGAATGAGTACGCCGTGACTATAGAATTGCCTTCATGCACCTGTCCTTACTTTCGGTATTATGGTAGGAGGTGCAAACACGTTTTTGGACTTGCTGCTCATCTACAGAAAACATTTTCAGATCAGAACCTTTTAGAGCTTGGGCTGAAAAGACAAACAAGACGCACCAACAGCAGCACCTCACAAGTGGCAAGAATAGTTGAAGATGACATCGTTGAAGCAGATGATACTGACTCCCTGGAGCAACGTGTAGCGCCTGTTACCCTTGATGATGAAGATGTGGAAGGAGAGGAGGGAGATGAACAGGACGAGGAACAGCAGGCGCTGCTACTGTTGGTGGAGCCATCGATGGATGAACTTGGTGAGGACGACGGCGGAGATCTTGAGGAAGAAACTTCTGAAGGAGAAGAACACAACAATAAGAAAGAAGAGAAGGAGGAGAAGGAGGAGAAGGAGGAGGAGGAGAAGGAAAAGGAGAAAGACAAACTGAATGCAAACAAAAATCAAGGAACAAAGCATCAACATCCAGTGGAGCCAAAAATCGAGTACTCTAGCAAGGAAGAAGCAGAACAAGCAATCGCATATGCTACAGGGAAGTCATCACCTGGGAGGCCGCGCAATACAACAAAGAGGCCGAAAGTAGCAACCAACCTGCGACTCACAGAAGAATGATTGCTTGAATTAAGTTAGTATCTCTTTTTTTTAAACAAAATCTCTCCCTCCTTTCCTACTTTTAGCTAACACCTCACACAAACACCAGAAACCGAACGTACCTTTCAATCAAATTTAACAAAACCTGAAACAACAAAGAAAAGGCAGCGGCGGTGGCGGCGGCTGCACCAAAAAAACAACAAAATCAAAAAACAAAAACGCAAAGTGGTATGTTTGTCACTTTTTGTATCAAGCAGATTCTTTTTCTGAAGTTGATTTTTGTCATTTTTGAAGAGTGCAAAGCAAAGCGTACCTCTCAATGGCAAAAGAACTGTAAAACGGAAGAGATCTATGGCGTCGCACCCGTGGTGAACTACCAGGATCCCCGAGTGGACAAAAGGAAGCCGCTCTCTCCAAAACGACAACTGAAGCCCAACCCACGGTACCAGAAAACACAGGTCGTGAAGCTCCTCTCTCCTCAAAAAAAAGAACAGAACGAAGAAAAGGTGCCCAGCGTGACAAAGAAAAGACTGGCCAAAAGAACAAAACGAAAAAAAAAAGCCCCCTAAAAAATAAATTTTTGATTTTTCTGATCCCTTTTCTCCACTCTCTAAAATAATGGCCAGCGCACGCTTTGGTGGCAAAATAGCACAAAAATAATAGGTTTTTATAAATACATATTAGGGTGGGTAAATTACCTGAGGGGTGGGACGTTTACCGAAGGGGTGGGACTTTTAGCGTTGTGGGGTGGGACGTTTACCCGATGCTTTACCACTCTTTATCAGGCAAAAGGGCTGGCGTGGTATAACAGGCGAAGTGCCCACTGAAGACCAGTTTCGAGAGATGCTCACGGAAAGCGATTTATTCATGTAAACGCCTCCTTTCTTTCTTTCATCTTTCATTTCCACTCTGTGTAACAAAAAAAAACTCTTCCAGCTATTGTGGACACAGCACGGGAGAGCGGTACCTCAATGCTGTACATTTGCAAAACTTGCAGAGGTGCGCTGTGACCTTGCTGATGGGCTGCAGCAGCGGCAAGTTAGCCCCCAGCGGTGCCTTTGAGCCCATGGGCGTCGTCCTAAACTATCTTTTGTGTGGCTGGTAATTGTTCTTCCTTTGCTCTTTTGTTCTTCTTCTTCTTGTTATTCTTGTTCTTCTTCTTCTTGTTCTTCTTCTTCTTGTTCTTCTTCTTCTTCTTCTTCTTCTTCTTCTTCTTCTTCTTGTTCTTCTTCTTCTTGTTATTCTTGTTCTTCTTCTTCTTGTTCTTCTTCTTCTTCTTCTTCTTCTTCTTCTTCTTCTTCTTCTTCTTGTTCTTCTTCTTCTTGTTCTTCTTCTTCTTCTTCTTCTTCTTCTTCTTCTTCTTCTTCTTCAGTCTCTCCTGA